>AYEL01083119.1:0-120320 GCA_000484575.1 Olivierus martensii | reverse complement strand
TTTTATCTAATTATATAAATTAATTAAATTATTATTAATGAATTTTGTAATTAACAATTAACAATAATTTATAAAAAAGATTTGTTTATAGATCATAGGTGCCCTTCAGGAAAATATCAATTTTTCGGCGATTCGTTTGTGAAAAAGTAAAATTACTGCTTTGTCAAAAATGTTGTATGTATGTCACCAGTACATTTTTGTTAAGATAAGATTATTAGATTTTAAAATAAGATATAATATCTCATATTACTCCAGTGATAATTTTCTAATTGGAGGACAGAATGTGGCAAAAATTGAGGACATTTAATTATAAACTATAAATAAGAGATTATTCATTAATAATAATAATAAAACAAACCAATGATACTATTGAGGACATTTAATTATAAACTATAAATAAGAGATTATTCATTAATAATAATAATAATAAAACAAACCAATGATATAAATAATAAACCTAATTGTTACTGGATGAAAATAAAAGCTGCTGCTGTTGATAATGATTTTCAAAATTAGCTTCAATGGCATAAACTCAATTTTAAATATCACAGAATTCTATTAAATAGTTTAATAATTATTATAGAGAAATCTTAGAATGTTGAAAGTGTATTTTTAAACGGATGAACCTGTAAAGTTAATTAATCGTTGGCAGGATAGCTAAGTAGTAAGGTACTAACTTAGCGCCTGAAGAGCCGGGTTCAATTACTGAGTTCTACATCGCCCAAAAAATTTTTCAAGAGAGATCTCTTGAAAAAATGCCCTCCATCCTTCATTTGACTGCCGATCACACAATTGGTATGGGCAGACAAACAGTAATAAAATTCCATAACACTTAATAACTACTAGTTGGAAAGTGGTGTAAAACAAAAAAGGAAGATTAAAAAAAGGAATTCATTTTATTTCAAAATCGATTTTAAATTCCTATCGATTCTGTTGAATTTCATAAAAATTAATCAAATAATTCAAAAATTGTTAGAGAAAAACTTTGAATATCTTCCATGTTTAAGTGGTTAAAATTAAATAGTATTAATATTTAAATGCTACATAGATCATTTTCATTCCGCCAAATTCAATAATTAGGCGGAATGAATAGTTCGGGATAAACAAATAGAATATTTTAGAAATTTTAATGGCAACATTTATAGATAATTGATACTAAAAGAGGTCTAGGTTATCTTTAATGCAAGAATATTTTTTAATGAATTTTAGAAAAATCTACTAAATAATTTAAAAGTTGTTTGTAAGAGTTAGGTTAGGTTAGGTAGGTTAAGCCGCCATATCACACGAGGGATATACTGTAATCTGCTGCGGCCACTTATAGAGCCCATCACAGGCGGGCCAACACCCATGACTGAGTTAACCGGATGATTGAAGGATGGTGTTCAACTGGCGGGATCCGGACCCCTCCTAAAAAACTGGAGGCGTGGGACCCGAATTTGAACTCGGATCCTCCAGAGTGGTAAGCCACAGCTTTACCAAGCGGCCATCCGGCCGACGTTTGTAAGGGACACAGCATCTATTCAGGTAAGCCACAGCTTTACCAAGCGGCCATCCGGCCGACGTTTGTAAGGGACACAGCATCTCTTCAGGATATATATATATATTCTATATATCTATTATATATCCATGTAAGTCCTATTTATTGTACTTCAGGAAATATGAATAGAAATTTGAAGATTTTCATTAAACTGAAAAATTTGAAAAATGAAAAGTCTGAATATTTGTTATTGATAGCGACAGTTTATATAACTGGTATGGAATTTAATCGTTTCATTGGAGTGGATATCTCGTGTTGAGCTTTCAAAGAACCTCTCTGCAGAGTATTTAATACGATGGAAATCAGCATAAAATCCACACAGTGAAGAAAATAAAGAATACATGAAACTAACTTGTAAGATATGTCTAAAATATTTTATAACTTTTTATATTAATGAAATACTAATATCTATTCTTCACTGCTCTAGAACCTAGATCATTCCTATCTTGAAATTAATCATTTAAAGGATTATTTAAGAACAAATTTTAAGTTCATCAAAAATTATTAGAACTGATTGTAAGAATTAAAAATCTTATTGTAATCATTAAATTTGTAATTCGATTTTGAATTTACGTAAAAAACAATTAGAATAAATTATAAATTATTTACATGTTTAGAAATTTTCTTGTATACACAGTATATAAACACGCAAAATATTTCAGAAACTCAAAACATGCTTTATCGAATTAAAAAATGGAATATATCTCAAGAATACAATATGATGAATAAAAAATATTTACATTTCTGTCTGAGGAATCGAAGCTTTAAATTGAAGATTTCATCATAATATTTGATTTCTGGAATGTTTTAATAAATGATTATAAGTTTATTAAATGATCTTTTGAAAATACACTGACGGAAAAAAAAATCCCAACACCAAGAAAAAATTATTGGCCACACTTATGCGCAAAGCGCGAAATTTGAATCGATGTCATCTTTCAGATGTATAAACACGCCTACCAAATTTTGTTTATCTAACACAAGTCTTTCTTGGTGTTGGGATTATTTTTCCGTCAGTGTATAAATCTAATTCATCTATTAATCCTTTTTTTATTCTCCTAATCTATCTAAAAGTATAATAAGTATAATTTTTCATATTTTTAATCGAAAATAAAATCACACCAAGATTTAATTTAAATAAAAATAAAAAATCAATCCGAAAAAAGATAAAAATCAATTTTTTTGCTTTCCATTTTTTTTACTTAACGAATCAAAAATTCCTTCTTCTGTATTCTTATATAAATCAACAAGTTTAGATCTTAAAAATTTAATCAAAAAATTTCATAATATTTATTATATAAATGTTATTTATATTTATATATAATAATACTGAGTTTGGAATAAGAAGTATTTCGTAATAAGCGGAAACACTGTAAAATTTTTACTTTTTTCTAAGACATTTATAAAATGTCAAACATATATGGCAATATGATTAATGTAAACATTGTTGAGTATTCTCATCCTTTCTTGAAAACAAGTAAATACATTGAGAAATTTTAATAATAAGACATCAAAACATTTAAGTGTTATTCGTGTTATCTTTTATGATGATATAAGTTAAGTAGCAAACATAAGTCGGACCGAAACTTGTAGTGATTAGATAATAGGTTAACGAGTTAAGTAAAAATTTCGAAATCACATTTTCTCTGAATATATTTCGTAATTAAGAAATATTGCCACAGTGGGCAAATCTCGGCTCTTTGATACCTTCAGTGTAGCTCCATGCCATGAAAATCAATAACTAGTATGCAGCAAATATCTACTTAATTTAAAAAAGTAAAAGTAGTATGCAACTATACGAAATAAATGCATGTGAAATACATAAACAACTTTTGTGCATTGTTAACACTGTACCCGAAAAAATTGATACGACTCCTACTGACACAAAGAAACTGATTGAGACTGTCGAGTATTTGAGATTCTCCTATGTGGCTCGTAGTGACATAAAGTTTGTCCACCCCTGATGTATTATACTGTATATATGATGTGAAAGGCATGATTTAGTTTTGAATGAAATATTTATGTAGAAATCAAATATTTTATTAATAAAATTTATAAATAAAATAAATGAAAAATTCAATAAAATTTTGCAGCTGATAGTT
Source organism: Olivierus martensii (assembly GCA_000484575.1). Classification (NCBI taxonomy): domain Eukaryota; kingdom Metazoa; phylum Arthropoda; class Arachnida; order Scorpiones; family Buthidae; genus Olivierus; species Olivierus martensii. The sequence goes on along the minus strand of AYEL01083119.1, from coordinate 116,681 downwards.
CATTGTATGATTTATTAGACATGCATCTACTAATTTATCGTATTATTTCTTTTTCGAAGAAGATATAGATCATATATTTAAAAGTCCAATTATTTAAATTGCATACTTTCATTTAATTTTTTATATAAATAATGCAGGAGGTTTTGTATACAAAGATTAAAGAGGCAAGAAATTCACTCGGACGCAAGTTTGTCTCCTAATTTGTTGATAAGATTCTTTAAAATGTCGAATTTATAGCTCGGCTGTTAACAGAAAGACAACTAGGAGGTTTTGTATACAAAGATTAAAGAGGCAAGAAATTCACTCGGACGCAAGTTTGTCTGCTAATTTCTTGATAAGATTCTTTAAAATGTCGAATTTATAGCTCGGCTGTTAACATAAAGACAATTTCTTAAGAGATTAGATAAAATGACATCATTAATGGCTTAGTATGAATTACAGAAAAGTGAATAAAATGATTTTACTTACCTAAATCGTTATGAAGCGATAAACGAATTCTTGTAGTAACTTCAATCAGATATAAACTGACATTTTGTTTAATAACGTAATTCTAATGTCTAATTTGTAATTAATTATAAGAGAATTTAAAAGATGGATTAATTTAAATATTCTTACCATCGTCGTTAATTCTCATACGAGCATTTTCTTCCGAGCCATACTTGAATAAATGATTTATAGTTGCGGTGAATATGATGAGACACGGCAACAACCATAAAAGTCTTTTACATCTCGAATCTAAATTGTTTCTTATAAAACGTTTAGTCCTAAACATTATAAAAGAAAACACAGTTTTGCTAACAATACATTTAACCCTTTCGAAACAACTGATGCTGTTTTCAGCCTTTGCACGGTTTTTATCTAATCAGCAGATATTCATTTTTATCTAAACACAATAGATTTATCTCAATATTGAGAAAAATACTAACTTTATATATATTAAGTTTTGCAATTTATGTCGATTTTTAATTAAATTTTGTTAAAATTTCACCATTTTTCATATATATCATCCGAACAGTTATATCCTTTATAAAGAATATAGTTTATTCTTTCACATAACAGTTCACTCGTTCTACGTAAAAGTATTTCTAGTCTGTAAACGTAATGCAAAATATTTGTACTTTGTTATTTTTACCAAAGCATTACTCATTTAAAAATATAGAAAATATTTTAGTAAAACTTAGATGAAAACTGAAACATGTTCATGTGTTTTTCAGTTACATTTCGTGAGTTAAAAGTTTTTAATTGGCGTTTAGAAGAGGAAAATTAATTTTTTTTTTTTCTAGTCTGTAAACGTAATGCAAAATATTTGTACTTTGTTATTTTTACCAAAGCATTAGTCATTTAAAAATATAGAAAATATTTTAGTAAAAATTAGATGAAAACTGAAACATGTTCATGTGTTTTTCAGTTACATTTCGCGAGTTAAAGTTTTTAATTGGCGTTTAGAAGAGGAAAATTAATTTTTTTTTTAAATTTTATATTAATCATCGTTATTCAGTTAACAAATTCACAAGAAGTATTTTGAGAATTAATTTATAAAAAAATGCAAAGAAAAAATTATCAGCGATTGATAAAATTATTAACATGCGTTAGATTATCAGTGACCAGATAATTGCTGAAAATTATAAAGTTATAATAAATAGATTTATATATAAGAATATTTTATATCTTCAGCAAAGAAAATTTTCTTTATGAAAAGAGATCGTACAAATATCAGAACAATCATAGAGACTAAAATTTATAAAGAACTATTAACGATCGACATCCTTAAAAAATTATAGATATGAGCCGCTCATTTGCAAAAATCGTTAACTCCACAAAACGAAAAGTAGAGAAAAATGATAAAATAATATACATTGATTTTTAAAATTCCCTTTAAAATATAAATTTAAATAAACATTGTAGATTGTAGAATGTATTACTACAGATGCATAGAATAGTATATCCTTGGAGTAATCGTTATTTTTATTACAATTTTTGTGTGACTGAGGGAATTAATTGATTTGGCAAGTGAAAATAAAAAAAATACTATTGAATTCAGTCTTCAAAATATTTTTAAAAATAAGTTAATTCTGTATATATTTCAAATGTTAAACAAAAGTTTGGTTGCTAGACAATGTCAGATCATTCCGAGAACAAGGCCGAGCGCAAAGAGTTGGTTGGTTCTCACTATCTGCCACGGCAAAAATCGCCACAAATAAACGCGGGGAGGAATTCCGCTTGCAGATTCCCACAGTAGCGTTAAGCTTCACTTTCCACAAGATTCTTAGTGCCGTTCCATGATTCATTTGTGTAAAACAAAATGAACATTAAGCAACGAAAGGCAGTCACTGTTTACGAAATGATGTTAACAGCTGCAGTAAATGAGGAAACTGAAACAAAATCGAGGAAGTGAAAATGTTGGATCGAAAATATTTATCAGAAGAAATTCGAAAAATGTTTCTATGCAATTTTGATCAAAGAAATGAGATTCATTAACAAAGAATCCCGCCATCTTGACTGTTAAGGTTGCCAACAATTCAACGTCGCAAAATGGTGGATGTTATCTCGACAGGTTTTACCGTGGCGGAAAAGTTGAATCCATCTAGACATTGCACGGTAGCGGTTTTTACGCCGCGGTATGGTGTCATTAGACAGCTTCAGAGACACAAACGAGAATGACGAATTCGTACTACACGTCGAAAACGTGTAGTACGAATTCGATTAGACAGCTTCAGAGACACAAACGAGAATGACGAATTCGTACTACACGTTTTCGACGTGTAGTACGAGAATGACGTAGAATGCTGGAATGACGAAATCATGGCGTCATTTCGAATCGTCGCTAAAGAGTTCTTCAGGTCGAAACGTGAGTTAAGGAAAGATTCTATATTAACGTCATTCGTTCGCGTTCTACACGTCGAAAATGGCAAATTTGACGCTTAGGCAGGAAGGTTCACCTATATTTATAATGACTAAACGACTAACCATAATGCCATATCTTTTAGTATGCACGTTCCTTAGACTCGTATCTATGATACGATAATTAAATTTTGTGTTACAAACGGTTAAAAATCCTAACTTGAAGACTTACTTTTATACCATATTTTTGGGCGTGATTTCTGGTACCTCACACTGAGTGGAAAACTTTTTATCATTTTTATTTAATCTAAATATTTTTTATAGTTACTATCGAAGTGATTTTGAAAAACAAAATCGAATCGACCAGCCACGGACCCGGATGTTCGTGTTCTACACGAGCGTATTAAACGAATATGATGTCGTACACATGTGACGCTATCTGGGGAAGTTAAGAAAAGTAACGACTTGTTGAAGCAGATTTCTTCTACAAACGCACATGTGGAACGTGAACTCAATGACGTCATTTTTCTTCGCGTTTACGTTCGCGTCAACGTCTTGCTGAAGCTTTCTATTACCGCGCTGCTTTCGTCTGGCACGTATTTTCTACCGTTGTTCCATGATAGTGGAAGATAACTTTTAGTTGTATTCATCGAACTATGATGGTCCGCCTTATTTTTGTATTTAATCATTTTTTACTTTAATATAATAAATTATTTATCTTACAAGGGCGTTTTTCTATTAATATCCACATATAACTGGACAGATTAATTATTTTAATTTTTTTATGACAACACTGAATAGCTTGCCGTTATTTTCTAATTCTAATATATACCATTGTATTAAAAAATTACTTAACTAAATTCTTATTATCGTGTCCTAGACCAGTGGTTCTCAACCTTTTCGAGCCTAGCGCCCCCTTGAGTGAATACGATTGTTCTGAGTGCCCTCGTCATCTTAACTCAATCCATCAAGGCACAAGGTCGAATGTAAGACTTGGACGAAGCATGCATATATATATATATATTTTTTTTTTCTTGAGAAAGGCATTTTTTTTATTACCATACGCTTGCCTTCCTCAGTTTCCAAAAGAAATGGAACCGATAGTGTTTCTGGATGAATATCTTCTTTCATTACAAAATATTGATATAAAACTCAGGACGTAAATGCAGAAAAACATTTAGGTTTATTAAATGGCTGATCAAAAGAAATACTTAAGAAACACAAACTACTGTGTACAATTTTTGGTTGTCTATCGCTCCCATCGCCTCTTTTTGTTCCAGCACCCCCTTCGAGAACGAGAACGCCCCCTGGGGGGCGATATCGCCCAGGTTGAGAATCACTGTCCTAGACTACCAAAGAAAGACCTTGACTAAAATCAAAAAATTTATTAAATAACTGGTTAGCCAAGACTTTCATGTAGACGGTATCGCATCTTTCCTACATGTCTTTCAATTGATCCTTCCAATTTAGTGATTTTAAAAATGTAAAAATATACAGTGGTGAACAAAAGTATTGATACCCCACCATTTTTTATTATTATTTTGGCAATATTAGTGTTTGAAAAACAAAATCGAATCGACTAGCCACGGACCCGGATGTTCGTGTTCTACACGAGCGTATTAAACGAATATGATGTCGTACACATGTGACGCTATCTGGGGAAGTTAAGGAAAGTAACGACTTGCTGAAGCAGATTTCTTCTACAAACGCACATGTGGAACGTGAACTCAATGACGTCATTTTTCTTCGCGTTTACGTTCGCGTTTACGTTAATGTAACGTTTTCAAACCCTGTTTATGAAATTGGAAAGAGCAAAGAAGAGTAAGGATAGCACATTCAATCAGAAATAGCAATTATTTATTTCTGTACAAACAAAAACTGAAAACATAAGGTGGACAAAAGTCCTTATGTTATTGATGCCTTACAATTAATATTTAATATGCCCACCTTTAGCAGAAATTACAGCTTGTAATCGTTTTCGGTAGCCTTCAACAAGCTTCCTGCAAAAGTCTACGTCGAGTTTTGCCCATTCCTCTTTACAAAATTTTTTAAATTCTGCTATGTTCTTGGGGTGGCGATCCTTGACCATTTTCTTTAGCTGGCACCAACAATGCTCGATGACATTAAGGTCAGGGCTTTGGCTAGGCCAGGGCTAATTCTCTTACCATTATAGCCTTTTTTAAATTTTGCCAAAATATATCAATCCTAAACTAGCTGTTTTGTTGTGTATAGTCTTCCAAGCATCACATTTTTAGGTTTTACTCAATGTTTTTGAGAATGCTCCAAATAAATAGTCCTTATTTTCTGTAATTTCTTTCAAAATAGCAACTTTGTTGGTCATTGTGATGGATTTTGACATTTTCAACCAAAGAGAGCTTACAGTACAAAAACAAATAAACTGAAAGAGAAAACGAAGCTAGCCATGTATGAGTCATGTGCAGTACTGCGCATGACACAAACACACCGGAAATTGAACTTTTGAATTACAAGTGTGAAGTTGAGACAAGTTTCTAGTACTTGTAATTAACAAGTTCGATATTTTTTGTGAAATGCTAGTTCTTAACAACTTGTAATTACAAGGGCTTGTAATTGACAAATTGTAAATTTGTAAACTTGTACTTTCGTGAAACAGGCCCCTGGTGGAAGCTCTTTCCAGAAATTTCTTTGAGCATGTACATCAATTGCATTCCTGTTATTAAAATGTTTTCTGAAGTATCTCCTCTCATTCTTGTGTTAATTCTTTACATGTGACTCTACCTTATAAATTAACCGCTTGCGTTCCAACCATACATTCTCTGACGAATATTGCTTGTATAGATGCGTTCTGTCACCCCTTAAAGTTTTGCCCACTTTTTCGGATTCACCCTGTATATAAGGGGTGTTCAACCCATCGATTGTGGTGGGATTTTTGGTTGATCTCTTGTTTATTCCTCCCAAGTTGATTCCTCTTTACAAATTTAATTAAAACTGAAAACATAATAATTTAAGTGTATTGCTTTGTTTGTTTATTTTTCGTTAATATTGTGAAATCACTAAATTTTCTTGTCATTTGGAAATATACACACAAAAAGTTTCCAATATTAACTGATATTATGCAAAAAATTGTGTCATGTTGCAGATCAACATACTTGACAAAATCAAATATGAACATCAAAAAAATCAAGAAACCAAATTACAAATGATCATTTGAATGATTGTCTGTGATTGGCCATTTCTTTGTATCAACTTGATGACAAAAATATTGCGAGCTCCATACAATGCCAAATTTCACATTAACTTTTTTTTTTTAATCAACCCACATTTCCTGTAATTTATGAGTCTGTAATCAATCTATTGTTTTTTCTAATTTTGGTTTTCTAAAATAGAGAGAGAAATATTTTATTCCAAAATATTTGTTTTATTTGTTGGATTAAGTGATAAATTTTTAAATATATAAATAAAGTTTTTAGGGCTGGGAGAGTGGTCCTCTGAAGTGAGTAAGTGTATTTAACTGTGTAGTTGTATGTAATCAGATATCAAGTTGAGGGAATGTGAACGTGATCTTTATAAGAGAATAGATTGCCGAATAACTTAGTATAGAAAAGTAGCTCGCATAGTAATAAAGGTTGAACACCCCTGATATATATTGAGTGATTTGGCATGGAATGACTCATTAGTCATTAACCAGTACTAGGGGAACACATAAAAGACACATCTATAATTGTAATTGTTTTTGTATCAGATATGTCATTTTTAGACTTTGTCAAGTTTTTGATATAAATTCATAAACAGATACTCCTTATTACCACTCATACTTGTGAAGATGAAAAAATTTGTTAATTTTGTGATTGGAGTCCCTAATAATAGAATATATGGAAAGCATCTTATTTTGTGTCTGATTCTTGTAGTGTGTTCTTTATGTTTATTAAGATAAAGATTAGAAGTGAGAAATCTACAAATTCTGAGCATTTTCAACATTGATCATTCTGGCTTACAATGGTGTGACAGCACTGTTGCCCAAGGCAGCAGTTCTGGTGCATTGGTGATATATCTACTGAAACACTTTCTTTCCTGTGCAGTGAGATATACCAGAAACATTAGGTTTGGTTTTGTTGGGGACTAATACTTCTTTCTTTGTGTGTGAATGTTGGGTATTTATAAGAATAATTTTAAGTAATATTATACTAACACACTAATATTTTTATAAAAAAATAATTATAATAATAATATACTAACATATTAGCAAATATTAACATAGTTGTAGTTACTAACATAGTTGTAAGGAGCTTTTACTAACCCATACTAGGTTTGGTTAAATACTTTATTATTACTTTGGCATTTTATTTTATATTTTTAACATGTTGTACCCTTAGTACTCTTTTTGAGTGGAAAGGGGAACTAAATTTTTTGCCACCAAAGTTACAATAAAAAAAAAATGGTGAAGGTTTGAATCTGAACCTGTCTTAGGTTGAAAACTGTCTGTATTTTTAGATAAATATTGTTAAAAGACTATTGGTATTTAGAAAAACATGTCTTATAATACAGTTTATTGCTTAAAATTACATAATTTTGATAAATTTATGATATTTTTGTTACATTAATGTGACAAAATAATTTACTAATGAAAATTCGCATAATTGATTTTATAAATCATTATATTTCTAAATATTGTCCAATTTTCATCATTCATGACTTAACTTATTTTTAGATATATTTATTGAATAAAATATTTGATTTGATGCTAAGCAATTATAGAAAAAATATTATCTTATATACTCAATGAATATTTTCAAAATAATTAAACATAAGAAATAATCCTACCATTATATATATATGAACTTAAAAGAATTCAAACATTTCAAAATTTTTTAATGAAAAATCATATATATAACAATTTAAATTTTTTTGCATAATAATTAGATTAAATATAAACATTTGCTGGCATGCACATAACAGCAGGTTCTATATCCATAATATTGATTGAGTTAAGGATGTTTGACGACCTTATGTAAAAATATTAAAATTATCCAAAATTGTTGAGTGAATAACATAAGAATTTTAATGAAGTATTAACATTATATAAGACATAATTGGAGAAAATAAAAACTTATAGAAAATGTAAATTGTATTGAAGATCTGATTATATGATGTAGAGTACTTTACACATCCTATTCATACAATAATTTGAAGTATTGTCATATTTTATTTAATGTAAAATTAAACATTTCAAAATTGTAGTGTATATTATCTTATCTATACTATTTTATTATATACATATATAAGAGTGAATTAGTTATTATAGTTGAATTATTATTATTTAATTCATAGGCAGTTTAGAAGAATTAATTAAACATGGTTTAAGAGCATTGCGTGAATGCCTTCCGAATGAAGTTGATCTTTCAACTAAAAACGTGTCTATTGCTGTAGTTGGAAAAGGAATGGATTTTCAGATTTATGAAGACGAAGAAGTAGGACCTTATGTATCCTTTAAAAGAATACTACTAGTACTAGTAGTTCAATAATCAAAAATAATACATCTTTGTATTTATATTTAAAATAAATAATTTTTAAATTAATTAATGGATTTTGAATTTATGATGATGAGAAATTTTTCCCTCACGTAATGATTTTAAATACAATTTAAGAATAAACAAAATTCAAAGCATAAGATATTTTGTCAGATTTTTCTTCTAAATTCTCTTTCAGTAGAACTGATTTAATTTATATATAATAATAATTCTAATAAACGATGCTCTCCCATAAATGATTCCCTTTATAATGTAAGGATTGTAGATAGGCTAACTAAGGACTGATACTAGAAGAAGTTTCATGTATTTCTCAATACATGTGAAATATCACTGTTCAAAATATGACTGATTTACAGTGTACAGTATATGAATAAATGGCACAGAAGTCTGGGATAGGATTAAGAAATGTGTAAATAACAAAAATAATAAAATATAATTTTACTTAATAATTTTGATTGTATTTAAATGAATAATTGATTACCAAACTATAAACAGAATAAGAACGAGATCAACAATTCAATGAAATTAACTTGTCTAACAAAAAAAGAGAGCTATTCAATCCCAAGTTTGTGGACATAATAAATATCTTTCTCTCAGTTATATTTTGCTCCCTTTTTTCCTGCAAATTTACCTATATTAAATCTTTTAAAATGTAACGTTATTAAGATGAAGACCACTTTCATTCCATAGTCCTTGTCAGATCACTGCCAATGGGATGGAATAAATCAATTTTAACAAGAACTTATCATTTTTTTTAAAGTACTTTGTATTTTATTTATTTAGCAAAGGAAATTCTTTCTTTGTTCAAAAAATTTAATGGTATTCTCTTACTTTCAATTTGAGCACTGATTGTTATATATTAAACTATACTATTTGAAAAATTTCTTAACCATTTTAAGCTATCGAGTATTGCTGGAGAAGAACGTGCTCGCCAACCACAGCCAGAAGCACCAGTTGCAATGGAAGAAGAAAGACAGGCTGAACCCACTGCAAGACCTAGTGAGGCTGCAGATGATGAAATGCATACTGATGAATAAATATGTAATAAAGATGCTTGTTTATTATTATTATTAATTTTTTTTTATTTTGAATAAAAGTATTGGATTTTGAAACTATTTCATTGATGTTTAATTGAAAGTTAGTTAGTTACTAGTTGAAATAATAGGTAAACATTAATACAATGGCACCTTGGTTAACAACGGTAATCCGTTCCAGGATTACCATCGTTATCCAAGGTGCAATTCTCCATAAGATTTAATTGAAGATTAAATAATTTGTTCCAGCTCCTCCCCATCACCATAGCAAATATTAAAAATACAGATAAAACTCTCATTTTCATTATTTTTTGGACATTTTAAATATCATTTATTTATTATATTTGCTACAAAAAAATTAACATTTATAAAATGAATTGTTCATGAAAACAGTTTTTAATTATCAATCTTCAACAGAAGGATAATTGGGCTCACTTCGGAGTTTTTGGTAAACGAACTCATAAACACTGATTAGCTGCTTATTGGTTCAACGATTATTACACGGATGAGATTTGATTTTGCCTTTTGATAACGAACGGTGGCATGCACTCGCTGATTTATTGTCTATATGAACTGTAGGATCTCGGAGTTTCTTCTTCTAATGGAATCCGAAACTGCGACGTCACACTACTAACAAGTAGTGTTGAACATCAAACACCAATGTTTTAAAATCATCAATGTTTTGTTATCGATGTTTTATGAACATCGATGTTTTTTCTGTTTACGTAATAACTCAAACGTCGATTTTAAGTAAATATTACATAATATTTTTATAAACGTAATTTTTAATTTTTGTTTTGCATTAGGAAAATCAAATAATCCATCTGGCAATATTGATTTAATGCTTATATTTGTCACAAGACACTTTATCATAGTCATTTAATTAGTATTTGAAACGTTTTCGGTTTCTTTTTTTTATTTCAAAATATTTATACTTTTGTAGTTCAGTAAGTATGCCTCCGAAAACCTTTCTGTGGCAACATTTTACTAAAAATAAAAGTAATTCTGAAACTGCATATATTATTCAAAAGATTCAAAAACTAGTAGTAATAACACGAATTTAAGGTGCCATTGTCAAAGCAAACATCCACAATTTTCTGGAGTTTGAAAAGACTTGCCTTCTGCAAGTTTTTTTTGAACTGACGAAGCATCGTCGTCACAATATTTCCCAGAAAAACAAAATTTCTGAGATGTTTAGGAGCATTGAGGACTTCAAATCAAATGAATCAGCAGAAAATAAGGTAAATAAAGCTCATACTTATGATGGATAAAGGCAATAAGAACATTGAATATTTGGATCGTAAAGTTTTTCAACATTTTATAAAGACAATAGCATCTTCGTACAAAATTCCTTTGTCAAAATTTAGGCTTGCTCGTCCTAGGGCCCCCAAAAATGCAAATCCGTCTCTGCACAACTATCATTATTACGGCAATGACAGCACTAATAGTAATTTTGTTTCTAATATCACTATAATCTTATTTTCAACAATATAATGCAGTACTCCAATTGGCAAAATATATTTTCTAGTACTAATCGTAAGTTAGAAATTACTCATATCACCTAGCTCAATGATGCCAATTTCTCTATTTCTTGGTGTTAAATACTTTCTAGATTTTTACATTTGTCTTGAATTTTAATTTAGGATTATATAAAAATGAAAAAAAAAAAACAAAAAATGCGAGCTGTGATATTCCCAATTGCTCAAATCTCTCTTGAATACAACTGATTGCGACATCAATAATACAAAAGAAAAACTATTTTGAATTTAACTTTAGGATCTAGAATAAGTGTGAGAAATGACTGGCACGGAAGAGGGCTTTATAGTTATTGAAGCTGATAATGCACACATATCTGACGACTGCTCCTAATTTGTCAGATGATGTTATATAATAGGCGGAATTTCAAATACAACATTAGTGATTCATTATTTTAAATGATCAGTTATGAACTTATGATATATGAATAATTTAATACACAAGCATAGTGTTTTATGTGAAAATACAATTAATGATATCCTAAAGTCTGGTTCTGGTTCTGATAGAATAAATGAAAATGTGTTTGATATGAAAACAAATTTATTAAGAAATTTTTAATTTCCTATGTTTTTGCTGAATCTCAAAACTTGCTGCCGAGTACATATGTCCATGTTGCATCATCGGTAGAGCCAATTCTGCTGTAGTAGGATCAGCTGGATTGTAAAAGAATAGGATCAATGAGTTGAGTGACTTGAGTCATATGTGAAATCATAGTAGGGACATCAGGACATGTTTATTCTACCATTTTTCGGAGAATATACACCGATCATTTAAATTATAAACAATATAATTATTTGCATTATGATATCCCTCCTATCATTTTTTTAGATTTCTATCCTCTGGATGAAATGCTGTAAGCATTAAGTAGTAAAATATTTTTAAAATTATTTTTAGTTAATAAACGTTCAATTAGACTAGACCATATTACTTATTTTTAGTTAAACTGTGGAATTGGACATTGGATATTCTTGATGGTAATCACCAGTCCATTACAAGCTGGCCAATCCCCATGATAAGGTCAATGTTCAATAACTACATAAAAGACTATAGTTCTACAGAATGTTAATTCAATTAAATAAAAGAGTTCTACAGCATTTTAATTCATTACTATACCCTCAAAAACAGTTAAAAAATTTTATATAATGCCAATAAACAAAAAAAAAGCCAGAAAAAATGCCAAAATGTTAAAAAAATTTCTAATTCCAACCATGTCTTAAAAAAACCAAAAAGAGCTTATTTGGTGTCAAAAAAGCCAGTCTAGCAATCCTCGTTGCAAGCATGATCAATCATCTGATTCTAGAGTACTGCAAAGTCGCGTTTTAGTACGACTGTCAATACTAACTAAGCCTAACGGTTAGGGACTCTGCAATTCCAGAGTTCTGCCTGAGCTCAGGTCTTTTCTAAGTTTTAACTTAACACTAATTAACTACAAAACAATCTAACACAATAAAACGTCTAACTGACGAAACAAAATCAGAAATCGGAACTTAACTAAAAAATAAAAGTGGCGTCATCACATTCTTCGTCTTAAAGACGACACATAGAGGGGGTTTTCCGACCCCTACATTGCCATCACAAAAATCACAAATCTGAAAAGTTGCAGTTCTGAGAAATGATAATTCAAAGATTTAATATTTGCAGAAAAATAGTGTTTAAATTACTGGAATTGAATTAACATTAAAGTAAGGACTTAAAAAGAATATTTATGATTTTGGCATAGTGAAATTTCCAGATTTGTGGTTTTAATATGGTGTTGATATAATTTATGGTGGTTTTATTAGAAAACATATTTATGATTTTAAAATATTCAAAATCAGTCATCAAAAATAAATTAATAATTATTTAAATTAATCCTTTAAAAATATTACTAATTGAAGCATTTTACGCAGTTGGTTATATAAAAAATCTTTTATTCAAAGTACTTTTGGTTAGTATGATAACCATCTTTAACAAAAAAATACTGGATTACAATCTAATTTGTTTGAATTACACATATGCTAAGGTTCTAAAGACAAACATTTTTAAAAGTATTTTTAAAAATGTTTAAGTCTTTAGAACCTTAATGCATGTGTATAATTCAAACAAATTCGATTGTAATCCAGTATTTTTTTGTTGAAGATGGTTATCGTACTAACCAAAAGTACTTCGAATAAAAGATTTTTTATATAACCAACTGCGTAAAGTGCTTCAATTAGTAATATTTTTAAGTGTTTAAGATAAATGTGGTGGTAGTTGAGAACAAAATTTAAATTAATCCTTTTTTCATTTTTGTACACTCACTGTTCCTAGTTACATATGTTAAAAAGATAATATAATGTATGCAACATATATGTTGTTGATTTTATTGTGTTAATTTTACATGTATATTTATTGCAGGAAGATCAAAAGGTTATAGAACTTGTAAGAAAATTTGGAGCTAAGAAATGGACACTTATTGCAAAATATTTGAAAGGAAGAATTGGAAAGCAATGTAGAGAGAGGTTTGTATAATTTAATCTATAGATACAAGTTGTTCCTAAGAATTGTTCATTTGTATGTCATACAGAGGCATTCAAATATTTAACACTTCTATGATGTGTATTTGAATTTCAGGGTCTATTCTGATAATGGGAAGAATGTGTTATCTGTGATGCTTTTAATTTTTGTTGGCAATATTGTGTGAGGTCCCAAGACGTATGTATGTAAACTGGTGTCTTGAGTATTATCATTCAATAATCTCATTTCTGACACCAGTGTGAAAAACTCGCAGCGGATGGCCAATATAAAAATACGCATATCAATAAATTTTAACATATTTTCGAATAGGGTCGCGAGTAAGTGACACAGGGATCCAGGATAGAAGAATTGATTCGGATACTTATTCAAAACAAATAATATATATTTATTAAAAAAAGACAGGAAATAAAGCCTTGAAAGACGAACTCATCTTTTTTGTTATTCGATAAGAGACGATCATAATTGCTTATTGTTTAGCAGAAGGCGATCTCGTTTCATCATTGTTTGAAAAAATCGACCTTTCTGCATTCCAGACATATCCAATTTTTTTTCTAAAATTTATTTTAATAATTATAAAATTTTATTAATTAAAACATATATTAAATTATTTTATTATGGTTCCCAGGTCTCCACAATTGAAAAAATTTCTTTTCAACCTGAATGCTTTAGTCAGGAAACAAAGACTAATGTTTATGATCAATCACCTGCTACACATTGCCAAATTGTTAGGCTAGTCAATCTAATTTGAAAATTTTTATCAAAATTGATAATATATATAAAAAAAAATTTAACCATATAAAATCAAGATATACAAAACAAATACAGTGGATTCCGCTTAATTGAGACACGTTGGGCCAAGCCATTTTGTCCCAATTAAGCGGCTGTCCCGATTAAACGAAGTAATAATAAATTCTAAAATAAAATATATAATTCATAGGTAAATAAATAATAGATAAAAAAATAATAATTAGGTACCTATTTTAATGATTTATTAAAATAGGTACCTAATTATTAGTTTTTTACCGATCTCTGTCTTCAATACTGGGCCGCTGATATTCACGCCTGGCCCGCTAACTATAGAAATCCATTGATCTAATGCTTCTTCGACTTCTGAATCCTTTACATCACGCTTTCTTTTCAATGTTCCTGGAATTTCTTTCTGTAATGCCACTCCTTATGCAGTTGATTTTCTTTTTGTAAGAGACGTGTCTATTAGGGTTTGTCGGTTTTAAAAAACTGGATTCAAAAACCTGTTTTTTTGGATAAATTTGTAAATTCGAAAACTGGTTTTAAATTTTAAATACCGGTTTTAGATACTAAAATTAATATGTAAAAATTAATTATTTATTTAATTAAAAACGTTAACATTTTGACTTGAAATTGCTTTAATAAATAAAATTGCAATAAACTTTTGCTATATTTGCAAAATTCACAAAACATTTCAACAAAGAAATCTAGTGTAATTCCATTAGCTTCAAAACTCAATATTGTTGAGTTATCTGGAAAAATGTTGTCTAAATATCCAAGTTCTTGTATGGAAACAGATTTCGATGATGAATACACTGATACCTTGAAAACGATAAAACAAAGTTCAGTAGCCAGTGAGAGAGTTTTCTATTTCAGGAAATTTTGTATCTAGAATAAGAACATTAAATAAGCATTCAGTGGACATTTTATGTTTTTTGAAATCATATTTCCTGAAGAAAATTACTAAATGAAATAAAAATTTATATTTTATACAGATTTCAGTTTTTTTTATTATTATTTGGTATGTTGCTGTATATTTTGTTATATTTTTTTGTAGTTCCATAAATGTATGATTGAATTGGAAAGTTTTAAAATAAATATAAATATTTTTTACTATTCTCATTATATATATGTATATATATTTTTTTTGAAAAATTTGTAAACAGGTTTAATCGGTTTTTTTGAAATTCTGGAATTCGAAAACCAGTTTTTTCAAAAGTCGGTTTTTGTATAAACCCTAGTGTCTATGGTATTTTGATTATTTCAGTAAGCATTCCTGCTGAACCGCTCTTCCGATCTATTTTGGTTTATTTCAGCGAGTCTACGACTGGGCTTATATGATAAATGATTTTGGTTTATTTCAGCGAGTCTACGATAGCTTGTATTAAATGGGTGGCTTTTAATTTTATTCAGCCAAGCAATTTTATTTGAGTGTAAAATCCTTTCTTGATATCTTGGCAAAGATTATCGTATGTATATGTAGCCATACTTTCAAAATCCCTAAAATATATCAAAAATTGAAAATTTCTTTTCTTGCTACTGTCCTAATTAGGCAAAAAGTTGTCCCAATTAAGCGTCTAAATTGTATTAGTTTATTAGTTTGGTTTTCGTTCTTTGAGATTTGTCCCAATTAAGCGGAATCCACTGTATAAATAATAACATTACAAGCAAAGTACTTTTGGGCATTAATTAAGGAAGAATATTATTGACTTCTACTATTAAAATATTAGTTTAATTATAATTATATTTTCCATATGTTTTGTATAATTTTTATTGTATCTATTTTTAATTGTATATAGCATTAAGTGTTAGAGTATTTTTATGGTTTTAAATTTAAAAATGTTCTGCTCTGTCATTTAAAAATACTCTGTTCCAATGTTTAAAATAATATTCTTGTATTCTAATTTTAAATGTTTTGCACTGAGGATGGGCTTACATGCCTGAATACATTGCTTTTTATTAAAAGCTTTGTTTTAGTTAACTTATAAGTTGTTATTATTTAAATATGTTTTATTATTTAAAGTGTTTATTAATGTAATAATATATATTCATTAATCCATAATTATTTCATAATTTGAAAAAAAAAATTCAAATTCTAGTTGCTAATAATTTTTTTGTTGTCAATAGATAAACAGTTTAAACAAAGACTGAAGTGATATAAACTTGTCAGTTTGTTTTTACCTTCTTTATGACTATGTAAACAAGTTTTAATAAATAAACTAGCACATTAAGCAGTATCATAAATAACAAGTGACACTTAAAATAACAGAAACAAGTGAATAATAAATAAATTTCTTAGACATAAAAGTGCTAGCAAACAGCAATAATTATTGTACCACAGTATACTGGAAGTCAGCATCCTCCCCTATTATTATTCCAAAGTGTTCTAATGACCTACACCAGGGGTAGGCAAACTTTTGAGATGAAAGAGCCAAATGTAGTCCTCACAACAATTTAAAAAATATTCAAATGCCATATATATATTTTTACATGGCACCCTCTACTAGGCAATGCTCATTTTCTTTGGTTTCTACCATGGTCTCTGTCAAGGTATCTACTGGCCAACATTGCATTGCCCAGTAGAGGATGCCTGTTTCCTTACTTTTAGCATTATTAGTAACTTTGGTTGACTCCCTGCCTATCATGTGCTCAACCAATTCTCCACACTGGCGATGGATGGCCTAAAGGTAAAGCATTTTTGTGCCATGCTGGCGGAGGACCCAGGTCCGGCATTTCATGAAAAAATTTTTACGAGGTTCTGGCTTGGCCCAGCGATCCCCGTCCTTCATCATCCAGTTCTCTCCCTCTCCCAAGAGGCCTGCCTCGACATGGCGAGAGGGCTTACCGGCTGTCACTATGCCTGTATCTGTTTTTTAGCCAAGCCAGTACATTCATAGTAAAAGGGATAAATTAAGTGGCTCCTAAAGAGTGACAAAGTCCAGGTGGAGACAATCCCACACTGGAAGGATGGCATATGCAGACATAGGTGTGTTGTCAGCGGCCCATCGAAAGGGAGTAGTTCACCTGAGTAGACTGCCGTGGGAAGTCCTAGCTGGATAATTCATCTCGGACCTTGTTTGACTTTTTATAGACAGGTCCTGCAGTAAGTGGCTGGTCCACGACAGCCCACATCCTGGCTCCCAGTTCCTGCCCCTAGGGAAGAAATTCCTATAGCATTGGTAGAGCGTGGCTGCACCCACCCCTCACTGATAGATGCTCTGTAGTTCGCTGCTTGACCATCTGAGTCCCTGCGGATCCGTGATTAAGGATCGGCCTGACGTATGTCCTACGTGAGGTAGGAATCATCTAAAAGGGTCCCAAATCCCAATGTGGCATACCATGCCGACAGGATGAATGGCAGAATGATAGAAGCCTTAGCGGTGCCCATCTGAGAGTTGGTCTGGCTCGGGCTATAGGGGATTTGTCCCCAGACCGGGGGGAACTTGCTTCCCTAGGGAATCATAAAACCTTATGTTGTCATCTCGACCAATATTCGGCCATGGCAAGGCGCCTGAGCTCGGCCATTGCTCAGCATCAGTCAATATCGTCTCCATGATGGCCCACCACAGTCATTGACTGCTAGTGGACTGCATCAGGGCTCGAAGCAGAGGAGATTCTCTCCCTTGTCAAGAGGGAAGGTCCGTGCGATGTGCGCTCCACCCTGCCAATGCGAAAATTAGTTAAAATTGTTCTTAATAAGGAAAGGAGACAGATTTTTCCGACCTTTTGGTCGGCTGTTGGCATTTTTACATTGTGGTATGCCTCAACAAAGTGTTCCTATACATTGGGGAACACACTGTAATAGCAAATCCGTTCAGCCTCTTTGTGTTTTCAATCCCTCTGTGGATGGATAAGGTAGCAGCGGTTATGTCATATTCTCAGCAATGTTAAGGTCTCTTCGGTGACACAGTGCACGAGGTACGGTTGAGGTGGACATAGCCCCAGGCCTGGCAAAACTGTGCGGATCTGCTGTATTTGTGCTTCATTCATTCTCTTGGACTAAGGGAATGAACGAAGCACGAAGGGGGTGTAAGTATGCACCCGTATGGCAGGCTGTGATTAAACCAAGATTATTCTCACAGACATTTTTCACTCTGTAGTACTGATTCAAGTGGAGCAGGGAAGCGGTCTTTTGGCCTATCTCAGAATACAAGATGAGCCATCCAGTCCCCTTCCACGTTAGTGGGTGCAGCCGATGGTTGGAACTGACCCCATCCTGTGCCGGATCTAGGGGTCCTGGCACCCCGATGCAACTTTTTACTCAGCGCCCTTACAGTTTTTTTCCAGAAAACACTCAGTTCAAATCCATCTACTATATATAAGAATTTAAATGCGGGCTAAACCATTCATGAGCACTGAGAGTTTTCGATAAATTTTGCTAATTGAATACTCTTTTTTTTTTTTTTTTTTGAATTTTTGTGCCCCCTTTCCAATCAAGGAGATTACTAAGGTAGACTCTCCAAGTGTCACGTGATTCGCAGGACAGTTCTGCATTTCTTGAAGAATCCCGTTGTCCCGCTCGCAACACCCAAATGTCATGCTTTTAGGCTTTCTTTTTGTTATTGGCGATAAATTTGATAAAATATTTTGTAAACATACTTTTATATTAATTATTTTTTTAATATTAATAGTTATAAATCTAATTAATCTATTTATATTCATAATTTATAATAATAAGATTTGACTGTATAGATTTTTTTTGTATAACTAGTTATTTAATCAGATCCAATGCCATTGCTTTTTGCTAATAGCCCCCGGGCTCTTCTTAGTTCTTGTTCAATCATCATTTCATTAGTGAGAAATGTTTCATGACGGATTTGTTCTTTCAGACGTTTAGGAACATCTGGAATCATCCATCTCACTAATGACTTCAGAAGAGAAATAATAATCTATAAATAAAAAAATTTTTAAATATAATTCAACAGTAATGGAAATTATGCTAAATGGATTATGTTTAAACCATAAAATTACTGTATTACTTCAAATTTAAGTCACACTTTTTATTAAAATTTTTAAGACAAAATTTGGGTGCAGCTTAAATTCAAAAATATTTTAGCATCTTATTTTTCCAGATCTCCCACTCCCCAATGATCGGGTTTTGCTTTATGCTCTATACATGGACATACTATTATGACTGTTGATAACAGTTTATTCAGAGGTTCCTCGTTTGTACTTTTCTGATTTAATCCAGTTGTTGTTTGATAGTAGCTATGTAGCATCACGTCGTATTTGGCCATATTTTAATTATAAAAAAATCACGAATTACTATAATACTGTTTATAACCGCTGATGGAAACAAATTGCCATCTTTTTATTATTTTAAACAAAAAAAAGTATCCAAGGAAAATTTTTCTAAGAGTGTTATAATTCGAGCACAAAATAATGCATGGATGACAACAGAACTGATGAAAGTTGATTAGTATGTGTTTGAAAGAAGAGACCTGGTACTATTTTTAAAAAACGA
Organism: Olivierus martensii; assembly: GCA_000484575.1. Taxonomy (NCBI): domain Eukaryota; kingdom Metazoa; phylum Arthropoda; class Arachnida; order Scorpiones; family Buthidae; genus Olivierus; species Olivierus martensii. The sequence continues at coordinate 97,056 of AYEL01083119.1, read as the reverse complement.
AAGTGATAATATATCTAAAGAAGATTCTCAATAAATTAGGTAGCTTATTATGTATATTAGTTCCTATTTAAGTAAATAAAAATGTTTAAAATATAATCATTTTTATTTTTTTCCAATTTTCCTATTTTAAAATCCTTCTGCGGCTTAAATTCGAAGTAATATGGTAATATGTAAGCTGTGATTTCTCAATTCAAATAACAAAAGGCAAAAATAGTTGGTAGTAATTTAAGTTGTAGAACTATTCCATATCAAATCTATATCTACTTTAGATATGCAATTTGAGTATTCTACATCTCTGTTCATTCCAACATATAAACAGACTTAAACAGTAATAGTAATACAGTAATTTATAACAATGCAAAGTTAAAAAATTATAATAAAATCTTGGATAGATTGCTTGTGAAACAAATACAATTGGATGATTTAAAACTTTGTAAATGCAAAATATCAATATATATATATATTTTTATATAAATGGAGAAATTTTTACTATAGACTTAACATAAAAATAATAATATGAGTTCTGGAGTACAAAAAATACAAGAAAACTTCATCTATATACAAGAGTTAATAGTATTATATAAGTTAACATATAATACTATTAACTCTTGTATATAGATGAAGTTTTCCTTTCTTCAAAAAATTATCAATTCAAATCATTTATCTAATTGCCATATTAAGCAAAGTCAATAATCCACAATAAAGAAAAACACTAATAATATGGTACACAAAACATTTTTAAATCTAATATTTTTTAGGTTCCTATAATCAATACATATTTCATTGATGATTCTCTCAAACTAGTGAAAAAAATGCAAAGCCATAATTAGACACAATTTCAATTCATCTTTGTACTTAATATTAAGGAAATGCCATCATCTCACTGTAGAACTGGCTATCTGGAACAGGGTTCAACTTGTTTGGGTGCCATGGCATAAAGGGATTAAGGGCAATGAGATTACTGATGAATTAGCTAAGGAAGGGGTCTCTTGTCCCTTTATCGGACTGGAGCCTGCCTTGGGCATTAGTCTGATGCAGTTGGGCAAGTTGTCAGGGACTGGATAGCAGTTTAGCATCTCTTTCATTAGAGATCCATTCTTGAACTAAGACAAGCAAAGATATATATTTTAGGTCCTTTATTACAGAGAACTAAAGAATTGTTTGCATTGCACAAAAATCAAGTAAGGTGTTTTACAGAGTTCCTCACAGAGCATTTTTTACTTAATTGGGATTGCTGACAGTCCCAATTATAGATGATCATGAAGGAGATGAAACCCTCTTTACATTTTATGTGAGTGTAACCCTTCAAGGCTAAGATATGATCTTCTAAAATTGCATTTTCCTGCACTGGAAGATTTTTTACAATCTTATTGAATAAGATATTGATGGCCACAATGCAATAACTGTTTGAAGTTCCCTTTACTACTAATTCCCTTTACTATTTATTATTAATACATAATAAGGATAATGATTATAAATAAATCAATATATATGAGGAAAATGCTACTCACAGATATAATTAAAATAACCTTTTTTTTTAATATTAAAGTATTGAAAAAATTAAATTAAAGAAAATTTGGCACTAACTAATAAAGAAAGACAAATACAAACTTGCTAAATTAAAAATCACTTTAGTTTGCCCTCTGAAAATAAGAGTAAATGTAAGAATGAAGCATGAATATTAAATTAACAAAATATATATAAAATCAATTCTGCTCCTAGTACTGTATTAATTCAATTTCATGATTTTTTGCATTTTGTTTTTGTAATCTAACTTATTTAATAACTATGCACTAAACTATATAGATGTACTGATGATTTATATTGTTATAATTGTAGTTATCTAATTAAAGTTTGTTGTATAGCACTCACATCAGAATTTATCTATTCAACTGTTCATAATGATTTTCCAACATGACATTATTATAAACTAGCATGTACCCTAGAAGTACATAAGAAATTTTCAGGTGTGCATATTTCTTTGCTTGGCATAATATGTCTTTTATATGTTATTTTTCTTTACTCATAAAGGGGTACTTTTTTAAAAAAGTTTAGAACTGCTAGAATAAACCATTCTTGTTTGTTTGTTTACTTATATACATTTTTCAGTGATAAGGAGATAAAAAAACTCAAAATGTATATCCACATTGATTGAACACTACATGTAAAATAAAATCCTATTTGCTGTAATTTTTATTATTTGTGTTGCCTTTTGTTTGAAAAAGGATAAAACATAGCTTCTATATTAATTTTATAGTTTAAATATAAGCACCTAAAAATTTTTATTTCATAATTTAATCAATAATTTTTATTTATGAAAACATATTCACTTACCACAAATGTTATTACAAATACAAATCGTGCAACTAGTAAGAATAAAAATTCTTCTGTGTGTTGATATTTTGAATCAGACCATGGTGGATGCCTGAAGTCATGATATCTGAAATATTTAATTAAAATTATAATTTTTTCATATTTATTTTGAAATGATATAATGGAATACTAACCGACAAAATTTAATATTTTCATTTGTAACATCATCTTTCAAAGGTTTTACATTGATGTTTGGATGAAAGTCAACAACATCAAAATAGGATAATGAATTATTGACAAATCCTTGTAGACCACCATCTGGAGATTCTGATATCCGATAAATTAAACGTGGAATTGTGTTTGAAGTAAATGCAATAATTATAGCCTTAAAAAGTAAAAAATTTTAATGCTATTGATAATGATGATGATAAATTTTAATAATAAATGTTTATTTTATCAATAAGATGATTACAAAAAATTTTTTTGATTTGTAAAATTCATTCTTGAGTTTAAACTATAAGATTTAAATTTAGAACATAAATTATATATTGTTTATATATAGGATAATCAGTTTAATTTTTATCTGTATCTTTTGTTTTTGATACCCATTAACCTGTTCACTGCCCTCGCCATAGTAAGACATCAAGATGGCAGAACAAAAAATGATAAAAACAATAAAAAGCGATATAAATAAAGTTCAGTCCTGAATTATACAGTGGAGCTATCGCAGAGTGTTTTTTTTTGTGTTTATTGGGTGAAAATAGGTGCCTCTGATGATGGGTCCTAAATTTTCCGATTAGAATGGAATTAAAAAAGAAATTTCGGCAAAGATAGAAAATGTGAATGGATTGTATTTGTAGAATTTGGATTATTTTTCATCAAATCTTATCGATTCTGCTTTCTATTCTATCATATTTAAGTAATCTTATTTTGATTTTGGGGTGAGATAAATTTATTTTTGAAATTTTAAGCAAAATATTTAATTTTGCTATGATGAATTGTAAAATTCATAAAATTGAAAAAATTTTGCCGATAATATGAAAATTTTGATTAATTCTGTTAAAATATAAATATTTTTATTTTTACTTATTTGGTCATTTATTGCTTTACTTTTACAGATAATTTTATAAAATATGAGAAAATCATAATGTAAACAACCCTAGACAGTAAAAGGGGGCATTGGCACTTTAATTGTTTTATGATGGCCAGTCGTTTCGCGGGAAATTGCAGCCAAGCCTACTTTACTGCGCTGCTTGTGGTATTGGGTGTAGAGTGTCAACAAACTATCTCAAGGCCAATTAGAGTAGAGTAGAAAATGTTATAGCTGTTTATATAGGATTGTGGATGATTTTCACAAACTGGTGTGTTGTTTTTTGTGAAAGTTCCTGCCTTTGGTGCTAGTATGATTATTAGGCACTTGTAAATCTTTAGTATTCTATAACAGAAATAAAATCTGTAATTTTCGTAACCCGGTTTAACGCAGACATCATTTTAAAATCTCAACGCATTTTCATAGAATATCTAAACCACGTGCGACAGACAGAAATTCTAATCTATCAGCATTGGCTCGATGCCAAGGATGAGAAAGAAATTCTAATCTATCAGCGTTAGCTCGATGCCAAGAACCAGCATTTTCAAATTTAGAGAAAAATTCACTGTGAATGTAAAATATTACAAATATGAATATGTTATACCAACCGAAAAATTTTGAAATTAATATATATTATAAGGGAGGATATGAGGAATATTTGACGAAAAAATGGTGATTGCTCCCCGAAGACAAGATTTTTTTTTATTTTTTAAACTCTTTTTTTTCGTTATTTTCCACATTTCCTGTAAAGTGAGAATCACAAAAAAATTACCAGTAATAGAACTTATGTACCTCTATACCATAACCTAATTTCATGTATTTTGCTACAATGGTTCCTGAGAAAAAAATTATTTTTCAAAATTCAAAAATATTTTTTTCTGAGGAACCATTGGTATTTCAAGGTTAATATTTGTCAAAAGTAAAATGTTACCCAGAAAGCAACCTCTAAAAAAATCAGCCAAATTGATGTAAAAGCTACTTTCCAATGCTTATCTGGCTACAGCCTTTGACCAATAAATTGATTTATTGGTCAGAAATTTTAGCCCTGAAGAATGTAATTCCAGACTGATCATTTTTAAGAAAGAGCACACCACCTGCACCTGCTGGTAAAAATTTATTTTATCTCTTGCTTGTTTTTGAAGCTAATGAACATGGGCATTGCATTGTCGTCATCAGTCACCACTCATTGTAGGCATTCATGTTCATTGACATCAGAGTGCCTGCAATGAGTCTGCAATATCTGTGTCAATCTACATTCTTGCCTGATCCAGTTTGCAATACGATACAATACGCTTAATTGCAATAGGTAAAATAAACTTTTACTGGACTTTGTAAAATTATCTGAGAGACTTTAGATGCATCTTACCTGCCAGATAACAAGTTGGAGAGGAAGGAATGATAGTGAAAGTTTGATCCAGCTTGAAAAATCTTTGTTTATTTCCAATACCATATCAAGCCTTATGAGTGCCCTTATACAAACATTAACTGTGCATTAGTTTATTTCAAAATTTGTAAAATTTCAAAATTTTGCAGTGCATTTGGTGCTGTCTTGTTGCATCTATGTATAGCACAGACCTGTGTTCCCAGATCTTTTAATTTATTAATACTTTTTGGTGACAAAATATTATAAACTTTATAATTGCTGAAATAGAGGTTTAGCAACTTTTTAAACTTTTTAATGGGGAAAAAAATATTATTTATGTAGGAATTTAGATATTTTTGCTCTGATATATAGTGATTTTCCACAAACTGGATTTGGCAACATTGCCTGTAAATTTGAATCATTTTACTTTGCTCTTTCACCTAATTGAATACATACTACATAGTTCAACACATGTCTTTAATCCATTATAGTGCTTTGCATTATTATATTAGCATGTCTTTTAATCTATTTTTCATTTTATATAGGCTCTGCATTTATCATTTTCTCATGTGTCCCAGTGAAAACGATGAATCAAGATTTCACTGTATACTGATATTGCTTACTTTGCAGTTGTCGTTACTTTGCTTATGGTATTACAATAGGTTTCTAATATCTAATACCGAAAACGTTTTTACTGTCTTTCAATAAACGTTGTTTTATTCTCTGCTGTTTTGTGCTTTGATAAGGTTGAATTTATTGAGATTGATAATAAGCAGTTTTAAGTTTCTTGAGAATTTATAAAATGTAAATATTGTAATTAAGAATATAAATTATTCTTTGAGTTTTAATTGAATGAGAATTGTTATTTGAGTGGGAAAAATTAATAAATGCATGCTTATAAAGTAAAATTAGCTCCAGTGTATTGCAAGATAATAAAATGAAAGAAAATTTATAGCAGTATTGCAAACCTTCATCTGTAAAATGAATCTTCAAGTTCATAAATATATGCATGTTCATTTATAACATTTACCATTGGATGAACTCAATGAGCAATTTATGCACAACACTTTGTTTACATTTTATTTCTAATTCTTCTTTTCTATGATTCATTTTAAAGTTTGTCATAATCCAAATTAAGTACTTTTTATAATTTAGCTACTGCATAAATAATTGATCTTGAATGTTTTATGTCAAGTCAAATTTGAGCATATACAGTATACAGGGTCATGCAGATAAATCCAAATTAATCGCGATGTAATTAAAAATGACAAAATTTCAAGAAAAAAATAAATTTATTATAAAGAAAACTAGATAAAAACACTCATAATTTTGAATTGAGATATTCAAAATTCTTATTTCAAAAATATATGTAGCCTGAAGAGGGTATGATGGTACCAAAAACGTTAGCAAATGAATAAAAGTATTTTTTGAGAATTTTTCGCAACTGCATGGAGTACTTTCATTTAATTATAGTTGTGTGTAGTACGGAAAAGCAGTTAATTGAATAGGATGCATGAAAAAGATAAATTCAACAGTAGCAAAAGTAAAGGGGGTTTACAAAATATCCATGTTTAATAAAGACCTCAATTGTCAAGAATAATATGTTGACATCACATTGCAAAATTTAAAATATCATCTTGCTGAACACCAAGAAAATATTCACCATGTCTGTAATCAATACTGCTCTAAGGTAACTGATTCTATGACTAATTTGGGCATTAAATGGAAAGATGTGAAAATCATAAAATATTGCAAAACACACAGAAGGGATGTTAATGGAATCTCTGGAAATCTCTACCAGAAGCTAATACATTAATGTAATTAATGAAAATCAAGCTGGCAGTGTACCTAGTGTCTGGCTATATTCATACCAGAAGTATAGGAGTAATGTTTTATGCAACAGTCTAATAATAATAGCTGCAATAAACTTCTGCTTACCAGTATTATAATGTAACATGCATACAAGTCTATCTTTTGTAAAGTTTGACTTGATAATATGTTGTTTCATTTGTTTTAAAAATTTTCTTTATATAAGTTTACATTGTAATCTAAAACATATACAGTAGAAGCCGCTTATTAGAATTACTTTGGGACCAATCTATTTTGATAACAATAACTGATTGATATTCTTATTCTTTTTAAAACTGCTTTCTACGTAATATGTAATTAAATGAATAATCAGCCACTATGCAGTTATAAGCTCAAACATTTATTCAATGTCCTTAAACGCTTGAACGTTTAAGGACATTGAATAAATGTTTGAGCTTATAACTGCATAGTGTGCTGATTATTCATTTAATTACATATTACGTAGAAAGCAGTTTTAAAAAGAATAAGAATATCAATCAGTTATTGTTATCAAAATAGATTGGTCCCAAAGTAATTCTAATAAGCGGCTTCTACTGTATATGTTTTTTTTTTTTTATATAGTATATACTGTACTTTGTTGTTATATACAGTGTAATCTCAATTCATCGTTTTCGTTGGGACTCCTGAAAAAACTATGGATACGAGAAAATTATAAATGTGGGGATATAAAAAATAAAAAAATAAAAAAAATGAAAATTACATTAAAAGATAACACAATAATAATAATAATAATAATAATAACAATGAGCAGAACAATTTAATAAAATTATAAGAGAAGGCGAAATCGATGATTGGTTAACAACAGGTAAGACCTATCTCATAATGAAAGATCCAAACAAAGTGGTCATCCCCAGCAATTATCGCCCGATCACGTGTCTACCGACGATGTTCAAACTGTTAACGGGTAGTTGACATCACATTGCAAAATTTAAAATATCATCTTGCTGAACACCAAGAAAATATTCAATATTACAAACATGGGTATAAGAAAAGAATAATTAACAAACTGATAAAAGAACATACGAAAATTAAGTCTAAAAGAGATAACAATAAAAATAACAAGAAAGAAAAACTTATGCGATGGATAACAACTCAATAGCTTTGAGATACAAACGTAAACTTGAAAATATATCCGGCCAGAGAATAGTATTTAACAGAACAAATACACTTTTTAATATAATAAGAAATGATAAAGATAGAGTTAATGTAAAAGAATGTCCAGGCGTTTACCAGATACCCTTCTATGATAAAGATAATAATACGGAAGGCAATTACATAGGTTACACATCAAGATCTATTAAGAAACGGTTACCTGAACATAAAAAAGATTTATTAAATAAAACCGCTAATACGACCTTAGCGCAAAGAGCTTTAATAACAAATTTGGATGTAAAATGGGAGGACACTAAATTACTGCGAAAGGAACAAAACCTGAAAAGAGAAAAGATTGCTGAAACTATATCTATTTTTAATAACCGTAATAGGAGCAATAAAACAATTAACAAACTAGATTCAACCACAATAAACAACGCTTGGAAGTGGTGTTCAAAAAGAAAATTTTTATTAGTAATATGTAGACATTTACGACGGTTTTAGGATTTCTATATCTTATTAATATAATATATTTATTTATATAAAAATTGTAAATAAGTTAAAACTGTAATATTTAATCCCTTTAAAAAAAAAATTGTAAATGAGAGGTTGCTATAGCGACAATGTTTATAATAATCAAAAAATCAAAGGCGTTCTACAGAATTTCTGTTACAGTTCGGAATTCTTGATATGGCTGATGAGGATTATAATTTAATCGAAAGCGCTTCTAGCATATTGTATAATATTTAATATTAAAGTATATATATATTGTTTCCTGTCTTAGAGCTGTTTATTATTTATTTGGTCTAAAAACTGGCAGTGTAAGAACTGAACTAATTTGTATTTATTATTAGGTTTCTTCTGTTTTCCTGACTATGTTTACTCTTAAAAGCAATGAGTATTTTCATTCCTTGCTTCAACTCATCCTCTGTGATAACTTGTTTAATAAGTTTGTTTTGGTTATAAATTTCCTTTGTTGAATTCTCTTCAGTTATTATATTTGGAACTTGTAATAAAATAATTTTCGGCTGTTTTTGTCTGGTTGTCTTATTTCAATTTTATTCTTAAGAGAATCAACTCTTTAGATTGCTTCCAGAAGGCAATCACTTTGTTTTTTATCAGCCACCTTGATGCATATGCTATTTTTCGTTGGGAATAATCCCATAACCTGTAGGCCCAATTGACTTGGTTGGATATTATTCTTAATTTCATTTGTTACATCATTTAAACTCAAAGCATTGCTTTCTTCCTCATTAGTAGGCTTTATAAAAATAATGAAAATGGAGAAGAGGATTCTCCATTTTTATTATTTCCTTTTAATAAATTTTTAGATTTTTGTATTAATTTAGTAGTCTTACTTGTAGTTAAATAAGGGCTAGTGCAATGGATAATTTTTTCACCGTGCGGCTGTTTATCCACCAGCGGATGTTTGGCCGCTTGAAATATCAAGTGGGTACACAAGTGGTTAAAATATCACTGCTTCCTCGCAAAATACACTTACTCACAGTGGATAAAATGGACTTGACGGGAAAAGGTTGCTGTATATGCTTTAGTACTGCGATAAGAAAATGGTATAGACAGAAAACATATCGCATCCATTATTAAGCCAACAGATGTTAAATGGACAATTCTACAATTTATTCAATGATTTGGGTTTGTGCCCTAAAAATTTTTTAAGCATGAATATGAGAAATAATATACAAATAAATGACTAAAACAAAAATAATGATGTCTAAATGAATGAGAGAAAGCTATTGAAATAGTGGTTAAACCGTCCATGTGCACACTCTCACGTGTTTGTACTTGTTATATTCTGAAGGGCGGCTATCGCACTGCTTTGAAAATAGAGCATGTTGCAGTTTTTTGGCCGCCTGTCTGCTTGCTTCCATTGAAATCTATGTGATACATAAAAGCGGCTAAATTCCCACCACAGTTAAGCAATCGAAAAACCATTTGTGCGCACTCCTGGTAAATTGGCAGCTTTGTCATGATGAATGTGAAAACTTTTGGGGGACCAATACCAACACCGTCTCTATCTACAAGCCTCCGCAGTAACAATCGGAAATCATGTGACGTCAACAACGGTAGTCCATAGTGTAGCAAGCTAGTTGCTCAGTCTGCCAGTCCGCCATTTCTACACATGGTTGAATTCATACTGTATTTGTAGTTTATATGAATATATGATTAAAAATGCCTTTTCGATGTTCGGCACCAGGATGTCGCGGAAATTATACTAATGGTCCCCGAGTATCCGTTTTTAAATTTCCTGAAAATACTGAACTTCGTCTTCGATGGAAGAAAGCCATCTGCCGAAAATAATTTTATTATAACAGTTGATTCGAAAATGGTTTATCCCATTTGTTTGTTTTAATATGATGATACCTTGATGATATAGAGAAAGATGATATAGTGTGTAAAAAGAGGGATATGTAGCATTATTTGATGAATACTCTGAGTATTATCCATCTCATCAGGATATGAACATTACAACATTTTTGTTGAGCCAAAACTAAACAAAAAAGTTTCAAAATTCTAGAAAAAGTTTTTTTTTAAAATTCACATTTGTCATTTGACATAAAATGGTACACCTAGATCATATTAGTAGTAGTGTTACTAATTTAACTTTAAATCATATATAAGTATCTCTGGTTTATGAAATATTTCATAAATCAAAATGGCATAAAGTAAAGAAGTAATTATCAATCATAAATCAGCAATTCTAAGAGGATACACGCAATCCAAATGATCATAACCAGACATACTTCCCCTAGCAGTTTATTTTTTGAATTAACTGCCAAATTAATAATTAATTTTAAATTTATGCTACGGTGCAACCATCTTTGGATTAATAATTAATTATAATTAATTATTAATCCAACAGTTAATTATTAATCTGTTGGATTAATAATTATTAATCCAACAGATGGTAGCACCATTGCATAAATTTAAAATTAATTATTAATTTGGCAGTTAATTCAAAAAATAAACCGGTAGGGGAAGTTTGGCTATTTAGGATCATTTGAAGTAATTATCATTAATTTATATGAGAAAAGTTTTTGTGTTCCTATACCAAAAAAATAACCTACCAAATCATACTAAATAACACTTACATATATATATATATATATATATGATTTTATTATATGATAAATACACAGACTATATAAGTAGAAATAATATATGTATACTGCATTTTTGCACATTGCACATGGGATATAATGTATCTGACAGCAGCAACTTTTATTAGAGTCCATCACAGACTGGTCAACACCCATGATGGCATCAACTAGAAGGTTGAAGGATGGGCTCAAAAGGCCAGAACTGGACTCTGCCTGAAAAATTAAAGATAAGAGATCTGGAATTGACCCGTATCCTCCAGTATTGTAAGCTATTGCTTTACAATGTGGCAGAACAGCTTCATCATAAAGCAATACTTACCTCCTGAAAATAAATAAAAAAAATTCTCTTCTGATTTCTTTCAGTTAATGTAAACAAATACTAATGTAAATTTTCCATAAAAGCAAAGTGGTATTAAATGAACTTTTGTAAAGAGAGGGATACCTGCATATCAATTTAAAATAATTTTTTGATTTAAACAATTCTTGAAAAAATTTTACTACTTCTATTGTTATGAAATATATTTTGAATAAAAGTGAAATGAACAATTTAAAATAATAAAAATTAACTAATTTTATGGTTTAGAAAACATGATCTCATACAAACATGTAAATATAAATCATAATCATCAGAAAGTTTATATTATAAATTTATACTTCATAGTTTCGATTTAAAATAAATGCAGTGTTTAGAAAACATGATCTCATACAAACATGTAAATATAAATCATAATCATCAGAAAGTTTTTTTATTATAAATTTATACTTCATAGTTTCGATTTAAAATAAATGCAATAAGTTTAAAAATTAATAACTTTCATTTTTTACCTTAGAAATTTTTGGATGAGAGATTTTAACAGCTCCATAATTTCCTCTCACAGAATTATGATTTTCTGGTATTACTATCCCTCTTCGATCTATAAGACTAAATATAAAATGAAAATCTATTTACTCTTTAAAACCATCTTAAAAATTCAATTAATAAAAAAATAAATGAAATCATAATTTATATTAATATATTAATTTCTTAATTATGCAAAATAAATCTGAACTTTAAACAAATTTTTTAATTGGTATAAGCTTTTTTAATTAAACAGTTTTTATTTGAAATTTAACTGTTTGAAATTAAGTATTACATTTGATTAACACAAGCATGCTCAACCCATGGCCTACAGATATGTGGTGTGGCCTGCAACATCAAACCTAAATGCTTTTTTGTCATTTTACTGATATTGTATCTCAAAAATTACTAAGGTATCATATTTCTGTCATCTGAATGTTTCCAATTATTTTTAAATTGAGAAATTTCATAATTGGCACCATGAGAAGGCAGTCCCAAATAGTCATGTGGAACTGATTGTTCTTTTATCGTAAGTTTGAGAAAATGCTAAAAAGTTGTAACATTATAAATCAAAGTACTCAAAGTTCTGTCAAATTAAAGTTTGACAAATCTGCTATTTGCTAACTATTGTGTGCTTTTAAATTTGTGAGCTGCAATAAACAGTATTCTGAATGGCAGACAACGAATTGTACAAGATGGTTCTTGTGTAATTCGTTGTCTGCCATTCAGTACCTTCAACAACTTTATTCAAGTTGTCTTTCGATTGATGATGGCAAATGTATCCAAACAACTAAGAAACAGAATTACAGGAATCCTTTGATTAGTGCAATTAATAAATCCTCTCAATATACCACATATACATCAAAAACCGCACTAATCAAACTAAAAAACCAATGGGAATAATTATAATGAATCCTAGAAAATATCAAAATTATAAGCATGTATTTTTCTCTCTCTCAAAACATATCCATATTGCATTATATGTTCTTTAAATCATTGAGGAATATGTATAAATATTTAAAAATTTATAGTAAGAATTAAAATTTATTTTTCACAAAAAAGCAAATTTTTACAAAATTGCATAAATTTTGTAAAAAATAATTGCACGTCCGTAGACATCAATTACTAGAGAGAACTGAAGGCAAGGCTGGCTATATAATATTGTAATGGCTATAATTAGGTTGCCATTCATGCTAAATCTATTAATAAATAAAATTATGAACAAATTTAAAATATAACAATTAAATGACAGAAGTCGTAATATTAACAGAATTAAAAAAACAAATAAATTTATTGCAGTGATCTAATCATGTAGACTACAATCCATGAGATTCAGTTGTCAACACTTCAGAGAGTTTGAAAAATAAAATAAAAATATTGCACTTATTGAAGAGCATTAATTAAATTTCAGAACCACATATATTAAGGCAGGAATAGCCTCAAAATTTTTTTGCACACTAATCAAAAACCACATTATTCAAACATGCAATAATCAAGGGATTCCTGTATAGTGAAGTGAAAGATGTCAGAGTTCATTATGGAAAATGAACTCTGTATATCTTTGTGTTCTTTGTGGAAAATGATTCAAAACATCTATGCTTAATATGCGAGGAACTGTTTCAGTTGTGAAGGAATATAATTTGAAAAGACATTATATGAATCAAAGCATGCAAAGATTTTCGAATGTCTTCAGGGCCAATTGCAAGCAGACAAGATAAGCTTACTGAAGAAGTCATTGAAAGTACAACAATCTGTATTCAAGACAATGCCAACAGCAAAGCAAAAGCAAGCTTTGCAATTGCCAAAATTATTGTGAAAAAAGTGAAGTCTTCTTCAGACGAAGAATTCATCAAAGAGTTGATCTTTTAGCAGCTGTGGAATGCGTGCCTCTAACAAAATGATATATTTAAAAAATAAGCCTAAATAGAATGACAGTCATGAGAAGAGTAGAGGTGTAAGGGGCACGAATTGCCTTCCCCCGAACGGAGACAGAGTCAAAAATAAATTATGATATTTGTATTAATATTGAAATTTTTATATTATTATTTGAAATATAAATATGTTAATATATTATTTATACATCTAAAATGAAAAAAAATGGTAAAACATTATTATTCCTCGCTTAGTTGCCATCAGTGGCGATGGGTTGAATGGACTACCTTTGCTGACGTCACATTTTGGTGCAGAGGCTTGTAGATATAGGGGGTGTTGCCAGTACATGCAAGTGTGGCAGTTTACAGTCCCATTCAGTTTAAATTGTACCTCGTCAGACCAGACAATGTTCCCTGCAAACTCCTCATCCTCACAAACCATGTTTCAAGCCGCTTACAGTACTCAATTCATTGATCAGAGTCATCCTCATTCATTGCCTGCAGCAGTCTTAGAATGTATATCTTCCATTTTGCAGTTCTCAAAATTCATTGTACACTTGTTCGACTGACCCTGGTTTTGTGTGCACACTGTTTCACAAACTTCTGTGGTGAACATATAAAATAATGTAACACTGCTGCAGAGGTAGTTGCAGTTATTGCTGTTACAGGTGACCCGAAACATTCTTTATGCACATTGTTAACAGTACCATCAATTTCAAATTTATCTAGAATATGCGCAATTGTTAGACGTTTTGGTGGCATTGTTTGATACATATTCTGCCATTGTTGCCATACCTCACTAATGTTTTGAAACTTACAATACCACTTCAATATCGCCTTCCATTGTTTGAATGACAACCTTGCTTCTGACTTGTCTGCAGAAATATGCTCACGTTCGCAAATCAGCCACTAGATGGAACATGAGTCTTTTAACACACCTTCTGTGCACTCATTGTCAACTAACAACATTAATCTTCGATTTTCCCAAAAATGAGACTATATATTATGGGAGATATCTGAGTTTTCTAGGCCTAGCACTGTTATGTACTTAATGAATTATAATGTAAATATGATATCTTTAGGCTGGTATCACACTATATGATCAACAACTGATTTATTGCCCGTGATTTTGAACCAATGCAATACTGGTTTGAAAATCTCTTATCACACGAAACAAGTTTCCAAAACTGATGTTGGAACGATATCATGAACAGAATAAACAAACATGGCCGCCACATGTCTTGCTAAAGCTGTAATTTTGATGTTGGCTACAAAAGAACTTGAAGCACAAGCAAAGAGAAAGAAATATGTTAAAAATGGATTAAAAACTGAAGTGCCTAAGATTGTTAAGGTAATTTAATTAGAGAGTTAGCCATGGAAGATAGCAGCTGTGATGTAGCACTACGTGCTTTAGTTTCCTTGTAAGTCATGTGATATTCGAGCTTATTGTTGTTGAACATTTTAAATGAATTGTTTAAAATTCGGACAGTGACTGAAATAAAAATTGTGTCACTTCATTGTCATGCAACAGTTGTAAGTAATATCACATGACACGATTTTCACTCAATTCTTGTTGCATTCAATTCACATATATTGAAATCGTGTAGAAATTTGCATAGTGTAATACTGGCCTTAAACTTTTATATGCATTAGTAAACAAAAAAGGAGTGATTTGCTCTAGAGCGAAATTTGCTTTATAGCAATAATCAGGAATATTATAATAATTCATTATTATGCTTGTATATAGTGACAGTCTGCAAGAGGAGAGTGACTGAAAAAATGTGAGTCATTTGAGATTGAGGAAAGAGTTAAGCAAGAATGTATGATGTGTCTCTGTTTAATGTGTATACATGGATGCATGTATGAAGGAAGCTGATGTGAATGAACTGAATTTGTATGGGTACATGAAATGCTGCCTGAAATGTTGTATGGCAATGACACTGTTCTTTCTCTGAAAATGAACAAGAACTAATGTTGCTTATTTCAATGAATCATTTGAGAAGAAGTACAATAGATAATGATATATATAGAGAGAAATTCTTGTATATAAAAAGAATATGGAACATATAAGGCAGTGGTTCTCAATCTTTTTTCTACTGAGGAGCACGTTTTAATATTTTAAAATTTGGCGGCACATCTAATATTTTAAATAATAATTTAGATTTAACAACGAATTTTCATTAACAGATTATTGTATTTATTCTTATTACATTCAGATTACAGACATACTCGTACATGGGATCATTAAAAATGACAGCTCTTATTAAGTTATAGTGCCACCTGCAGATTTTGTCTTAAGAGAAGCTATAATTTAATTTTTAAATTATGAATAATGACAAAAAATTTTGGCTGTTGCAGAAGTTCGAGGGTTAGATTTTTCTAACGATACCCTATTTAGAGGATCGGTAGGATTGCAAAAGGGATATCCAGCCAACCACGTTTCCCTATTAACGTATGTGATATATACATACAATTCATTCTTAATTTTTTGCGACATACCATCAAAGATTTGGCAGCACACTAGTTGAGAACCACTTATATAAGACAGTGAATCTGGACCAGTTGAATAATTTTAGATATGTAAAAAATGTGTTTCAGAAAGAGGGCACTTTGATGCTGATTAATTTTTTCACAGCACTTTGATGCTGTGAAAAAATTAATATTGAATTAAAAGTTGTGACTCTACTCGGAAATCTCTCAGAATAATGCTAGAATGGCTGTATATGACACTGTGGTAGTTGTCCTGATATTAATTTGTGGGATGATAATTCAGTATTCCGATCCCGTTGAATCTACCAACTCGCCGATCATCATTTTACTACAACCTGTGCATCGAGAATCGTCTTCTTTATTTTTATCTGTGAATCTTCAGAATTTGTTCAACGACTTTCTATTGTGTAAGTGGTGTACTAAAGACTTTCTTTAACATCTGTGTGTGGATTCATCAACGGACAGACGACACTATTTCCATTGTTATTTTATTCAAATTAATTCAGGTATTTCGCTCTCATGT
Organism: Olivierus martensii; assembly: GCA_000484575.1. Lineage (NCBI taxonomy): Eukaryota > Metazoa > Arthropoda > Arachnida > Scorpiones > Buthidae > Olivierus > Olivierus martensii. Next base: position 80,488 of record AYEL01083119.1, on the reverse strand, counting down.
TACGGGTTATTAATTGTGAAACGAATGTCTCTCTAATAAAGGAAGTTGTTTTATTAAACGTTGTCTCTGTTCCATCTGCCGAAATTCATTACTCATCCTTACGCGCGTCTCTCACCGCTCTTTAGGCCAACGCCTGTCAACATCATCCTCAGGCTTGCGGGCCTCACAGAGGAATTAGTTAAAAATGTGGAAGAAACTTTGAAGAAGATACTGAAAAGTTGTTTATGTTATTCTTTAGTGTGGATGAAATACAGACTTAACAGATACTGCTTAACTAGCTATTTGTGGAATGAATGACAAATTGGAAGTATTAGAAAACTTTTAGCTCTGTGTCCAATGAAAGGGACTGTGAGGGGAGTCAACATTTTCAATGCAGCCAAAGTTACCATTTGAAAATACAGAGTATCCAAGATCTCGTAGGAATGATAATGAATGGAGCCCTGAATATGATCGGCAAGAATTAGGATTTGTGACACTTTTAAGGGAAGAATCAAATTCTCGGACTTTCATTTATCATCATTGCATTATTCATCAGAAAAATCTGTGTGCTAAATCCCTAGGATTTGACAATGTAATCAAAGTTGTCGCTGCAATTGACTACATTCAGCAGACTCAACAGTTCTAAGTGAGCAGATGAGTTGTAGCGGTAGCAGTTGGTGTATCTGCTGAACGGCAAGTAGTAACAGGGGACGTGATTACTGAAAGAAAATGAAGCCAGTTGTAAACACCATTAAATATATATATTTTATATATTTTCATTTGTTCCTTTGGATTAATAACATCCATGGGTGCAGCCATCTTGAAATAACTCAACATGTTGGATTGTAGATAAATGAAATCCGCTACCAAACGTGACGTCACTCACTCAACAAAAAGTTTGATAGTAGCGCTATCTCGAAGATGCGTTCAACAGAAAATCTCTCAACTGTTCCACAACAGTTGAGGCTGTTGAACACAGCCATTGTAAACTTTAGTCAGGCAAAGGGTTTGAATCATTGACAATTCCAAAATTTTCTTGAAACTGAATATGATAAAGGTCAAAATGATGTCTATTTTTATCAGGTGCGATGGTTGAGCCACACAAAAGTACTACAACAGGTTTTGAACTGAAAGATGGCATTCAAGAATTCATGACAGAAAAGGGCAAACCTGCAACTGAGTTTAACAATCCCATATGAATGGCCAATTTTGTTTTTCTTACAGATATCCCTTCTCATGCATACTTTTTGTTTAACTGCTTATTCTACACTAAAACTATAACTAAGTAATAGCACTTTTTGCAGTTGTGAAACTCTTAAAAACTATACTTTATTTACTAGCTAACATTTTTGATACATTCATTCTATCTTCAGGCTTTACACATTCAAATTAACAATTTCAAACATCTAACAGCTTACAGATCATATCATAACAGAATGTTACTACAGTTACACATTAACAAATAAGCAATACTAATGAAATATATACTACACAGTATATACTATAACTACACAATATATACTAATATAATAATATATACTATAACTACACAATGAAATGAAATAAAATTAAATTATGGTATAAAAATAAAATAAAACAATAATACATGACAGTACAAACATAAAGCTCCTGTGTGTATAACTCTGAGGGGTAAATTTAACAAAGTTTATGTGGCACATTTAATCATGTTATAATACTTATGAACCCCTTTACTATCTCTGTTACTCAATGCTGATGTGGTCTGTTATTCAATGCATCTATTGCATAACTGTAGAACTACTCGCAGCATTTTCATGCTGTAAGTAGTTCTACAGCTGGTCGGTCATTTAACAAATTCTCTCTGTTGCCTCCTCAATATTTTGATTGTCTCTGTTATTAATGCCTAGGGTTTTTTTTACTGATCAGTTTTATAATGCTCACCTTTACCATTCTATTCTCAAGTTGTTGGTGTAGGTTTCTATTGATAAAGCTGTAGTCATTTTCTTCTTGGCAATGTCCTCCAACCTCTGTACCATGGTTCAAGTCATCATCCCTATATACGATACTTGTTGGATCTCTAGGTCTACCACTGATATCTTGTAGACCCTTTTGTTTCTCCTTATCTTTCCTGGATCTTTTTCATTCCTTAGCATGTTAAATATCATTGATCCTCTCTAAAACGCCAATTTCTTGTTTGCTCTCCTGCCTACTTTATTTACAAAATTAAATTTTTTAAAAGGCACAGTTAGATGACCATCCTGCTGGAATGGCTATTGTAGTACCTGTGCATTATCATCATCTCTCTTGCTAAGGTTCTTCTGTTACGCCCTAAGGATGTTTGATAAAAATGGTTTTCCATACGCATGCTGCTGACTGATACCTAGAACATGTGAAGAGTGGCGGGTGAACGAGAAAAAAAAAGAAAAATATATTTTTTTTGTACTTACTGGAGTGAGACGGCGATGTTCTTGGGGGCGGACCGTGTTTCTACCGCCATGATGTGGCACGTGTTAAAACTGCAAATTGTTGATTTGATGTTAGATGTTTTTTCTTATTTAAAATATATTTATAAATGTTTAATTGTAAATTCAAATAACTGGGGTTATTATCTTGCTAAATTTAAATACGAACCAATGAAAAAGAAAGTATTATGTAAATGGCTGATGCATAGAAAAAGCGGTGGCGTCCATGAAGCAAGACACCTTCTTCTGCTGTACCAATGGTAGCTGCGAGTGAACCAGTTGTGCGACCTTGTTGTGTGTTTGTGTTCCTGTTCCTGTATCTTGGATTCTTTTTGTTTTTTCCAACAAGGAGCTGCAAAACTGTATGTAGTTTTTTTTGTGTTAAAGTTTGGTCTAAATTTAATAAAAGTTATTTTTCATGGCTTCAACTGCTTCTTTGTTACGAGAACTAACTGATTTAGAACTGGACATCAACGTTAAAATACGAATAAGTCGTCGGGAGCCGCCAAGTGGCAGGGGAGAGGGCCCGAACCCTTATAAACATAGTATTGTTTTCTTTATTTCATTTTTATACCATAATTTAATCCATAATAAACTTTAAACTGCTTTTACTAATTAAACTAGTTAGACATCTATAAAATGAGCACTTTTTGAGTGTAGAACAAAATTTATAAGGACAACAAACGTTTTCGGCATATAACCCTCATCAGGTTACAAAGACAAATAAAACAGTATCGTAATAGAAAATAAAAGTTGAATAAAAAAAATGTTGCTAAGGTTACAAAATAAATAAAACATAAAATTAATATAACTATTAAAACAAATACTAAGTTTTAGCTTTAGAGAATAAAATAGATACAAGTGAACAGTGCTCAAAATAATTTTGAAAATCCAGTAGCCAAAAAAATTTCTGACTGCCAATCCTCTCTCCTTCCCTCCAAAAAATAAAAAAACATTTGCATAAATTTACCAGTATATATGTTTTTCACAACATGATCGGGGAAGTACCACGTGTTATGTGAGTTGTGCATTTCACAATGACGATGTCGAAAGTATCACGTCATATATACTATACATTCAAACATTAATTTCAGGCAGCGAAATAAATACCCGTCATTTCAATAAACAGCTACTAGACCATTCACTAAAATATTTCAGAAGTTCACAAAATTCTCCACAATCACACGTAATCAGCACGAAACAACGCGAATGGCAAACAATCTTCTTTCTTCTTCTTCCTTTATCTTTCCGAAAATTCTTGAAATCAATTGAAGCACACATGTAGGAGACTAAAAATTAATTTATTTAGAAAACGTTTTCGGCTATTCGATAACTTTCTGAAAATTACCTGCGGTAGCCTCATACTAGCGACATGAGATAAGTATCGCGTTTCTGGTGACATGTGTTTAATTTGGATACGCATTTTTAAACTGGCATATCTTAGTTTCGGTGTGTTCTATCTACCTCCAACAAAATTCTTTTAATTCCTACAAATCACATCTCTTAAATAATGTGAAAACTGACTATAGATATCGCGGTATCGTATCGCGCGATTTTATCGCGCCTGTGTGTGGGAGCCTTTATACTTATACAATTGATGTTGGTAGTCATCACCAATCAACCGCTAGATGGCACAAGAGTAGCAACCAATAAACTTCAATCATTTCACTCTGGCGATTTGTGCGCCTTCTGGCATATTACAAAATGGCTCCAGATAAAGGAAAACGAAAAGTATGTGTGCATAGAAAAACCAAATTTGACTTGAAATGGATCAGTGAGTTCTGATGCGTCAGAAAAGATAAAAATAATGAGTTCCATGCCTTTTGTACTGTTTGCTGCAAGAAATTTGCAATTGAACATCAAGGAAAGAGGGACATTGAGCACGATGTGACCAGGCCCGAACATGTAAAAAAACAGAAAGATGTTGACGAGCACATCTATCACAAGTCATTTTGAATCGCTTGCAGATCCTGCTGAGAAGCAAGTAGGAAAATAGAATTTAATGGTTTAGTAATAATAGCAAAAATCTAATTTAGTTGTTGGGGTTAGGCATATCAGATCGCTAACCCTAATATGACCTGAAACTTTTGCAAATCAACTTTGCCCATTTGTAAATAAACGGGCAAAGTTAATTTGCAAAAGGATGAAGTTTATTTACAAACTTCACCCTTTTGTAAACTTTCATAATAAATATAAAATCATATGTAAATTTATTGGTAGGAAATTCAAACTTTTATTATTTATAAAGATATACATGAAATACTTTAAAAACTGTCAGTGCATGGATCTATCAGACCCATGCATTATTTTCTCCCATGCCATGAATTCCTTTCTTATATCGTTTCCTCAATTTTGTTTAATATCTCTCCACTTAATTTAAATTTCCTTTATCACAGTGTTTTTTTCTATCAACACACCACTCTTATTTTTAACTGATTTATAATGGACTTTGTAGTGTTTTATTAATCTTGTGATTTCAGCTGATTCACTGAATGTTTTACCATCTTCATAATATTTTATTAGATTGTTTTTTATTTATCTGAACTGATATGATTGTATGCAGATAGGCAGTTACGTTGAATGATGGAGCTCCTAGATCTGGATCTCAAAGATTCTGTTGACTTTCAAAATCTAATAAATTCTAGCATTAAATAGCAAGCTAAATGTATAAAAGTATTTTATTAATTGAAACATTTATGGTAAACACCATTATCAGCATTCTATTCAACATTCTAATAATTAGAATGTTGCTGATTTTCAAAAAAATGTTCTGTAATTATTAGAATGTTGTTGATGGATGTTGTTTACCGAAAGCATTTCAAATGCTTTTGGTAAACAACATTCATCAACAACAATAAAATAAAATATTTTTATATATTTAACTTGCTTTTTAGTGCTAGAGTTTATTAGATTTGGAAAGTAATTTAAATATAGCAGAAGTAAGTAAATAACTGATTCTGATGACACTGGACTTCCAGAACTTGACTCAATAGATGATGTAGTCACTGTAGTCATTTCCAGATGAATTAATTTATGGATATGAAAATATTTGGAATTTACCATAAAAATATCTTAATTGAATAAAAATAAATCACTAATTCAAATTATCACAAAGGCAGATTTATAGTAGTATATTTGCCTGGAATTCTTATAATTTATGGGAAAGAGTAATTTCCTTAGAATTTTAATGAGGTTTGAACAAAATACACTGTGCTTAAATGAAGACTTTTACTACAGTAGATCATTCATTCAGCAAATAATTTTGATAAATTAAGTTTTTAAATTTTAGTTTTGAGTGCATTTTTGTATATTTTTCATTAATTTTATTTTAGAAATTGAAAGACAATAATCCATAGGAAGAATGTTGTAAAAAAAATACTTATTTTGCATATAGATGAACTTGATTTATAAATGAGCGAACTTGATTGGCAAAAGGCTAAATTTGATTTGAAAATGGGTGACCTTGATTTGCAAATGTGTGAATTTGGAGTGTGAAATCTGTATTAAGGCATTAACTCCTAACTTGCTACTTTTAGTTGGCCTTTGTGTCCTTACAGGTGATAAGGGGCATTTATTCCTTAAAAAATTTTTATAAATTTAATCAAATAGCAATCTTATAAATATATAAAGATTGTTATGAATTTCAAAACTAATGTGCTCTTAATCTCAGTATTTGTAATATTAGAAAAATTCATCAAGCCTATAGAAAATCATTTATGATAAGTCAATAATGTTTGAAGTGGAGGTGTGTTATTTGTTGCATAGAAAAAGTAAAAATATTTTTTTAATTAATCTTATGCATATAATAATTTTAAAAATGATTTGATCTTTTTTAAAACTATTATATCTCAGAAGGACCAAAAAATTGATCAAAGGAAACAAAATAAAACTGATTATTTTTTTAAATTCTGTGTTTACAGATGGCATAATCACTTAAATCCAGATATTAAAAAAACTGCATGGACAACTGAAGAAGAAAGGATTATCTGTAGAGCTCATAAAGAATTAGGAAATCAGTGGGCTAAAATAGCTAAACTTTTGCCTGGAAGGTAATTTCAAAAATATAGTTGCATTTTATTTAATCATTAGCAATAGAAGTTAATGCTTTCTACAATATTCTTATATAGAACTGATAATGCTATTAAAAATCACTGGAATTCAACATTAAAGAAGAGAGCTGAATCAGGAAGATTAGAAGAGAATGTTAAGAAAAAAACATCTGGTCGTGGATTATCAAAATATTCTTTGGTAAGATTTAAACATTAGACTTACAGATATATTTTTATAATTACTGAAATTTATTAGAGAGAAAAATAAAAAAAAAATAAATAATTGACATTTATAATCAAAGTTATTGAGGCAACAAATTATCTTCAAGTACTTCAAAAAACATCCAGCTTTATAAGACTTTTAATCATAGAATAATAATTACAGGATTATTATCAAGCTTAAATCTTTGAAAAGAACAAAATTTGAATTTTAATTATTATTTAATGATTAAATATTATGTCAAGTTGAAAATTTATTTTAAATATTTTAAGACCAGGCTAGGTCTTAAAATATTAGAATTTTAAGATGAGTAATTTTTATATTTGCATGATATTAAGATACTGATTTTACATTAGTAAAAAGTTATTTATATATTACACAGATCTCATGCTAAAGTCTTTTTTGTTCTGGGGCTTAGTAGTAATCTTACTCATTCATGCAATCATCATCATCATCATCTCTTCCTGAATTGAGTAATGATTTTCCTGTTTCAGCTATGTCACGAAAGTTGACATTAATTTACATTTTATCTGATGTAAATGTAAGCAGTTTGAAAACATGACTAGAAAAATAAATCATCCGTCACAAGTGTGTTTGATGTATAAATTTTCACTTGACTTTGTCAAACCAGGAATTGAATGAGAGATTAGTGTTGATTGACCTTTGAGGTGTAATAAACCAATTAAACCAACTACGTTGGTGACTCCCTCCATTTCAAATGAAAAACAGCTCAAAGGTAGGAAAAAATATATTAATACAAAATTTATTACAGGTAGTAGTGCTTTCATTCAATAAAAAATGTAATAAATTATGAAAATTTCAAAAAAATTCAATGAAAATTAAGAAAGATATCGCAATTTACATTTTGTTTGTTTTTTTTTGCCCATATTAATGAGGCTTAATTAGAAAAAAAATCAAAGGCAGTGAACAGGTTAAATATAAATTTACTAAAAATTTAGTTACTGAAAAGAAAATTTAAACAAAATTTAAAATATTCTCTTGTAGATCATGTCATTTTAATGAGAAAACTTTTCTGATATATTTAATTTTTTGTATTTATTATTTTATCAAAACAGTCTATTAAAAACAAATTTTTTAATAAATATAATTTTAAAAATAAATTATTTTTCATTATGCATAAATATTTGCTATTAAATAAAGACTAAAAAAAACAGACAGATTAAATTATTATTATTTTGATAAACGATACATTATTAGCTAAAACATATTTCTATAATCTTAGGTGTAAATAATTAAAATAAAAAAAATTTAATTTATATCTGATAAAATTAAATATATTGATTAATATCATATATAAAAATAAACTACACTGCACATAAACTGAAATAAATAAAAGCATTTAAATTTATAAAAATGTCCATTAGGCTTAACATAAATCTGTTTAGCACTCAGGGATCAGTAAAATTAAGGCTTGACAATGAACGGGTTAATGTTTTCAACCTAACTTTGGGACACATTTTTTGAGTTAACTTTTTTTTTATATTTGTGCAGAAGCAGAAAGATGCAAAGATTTTATGAAAATATAGAAAAATGTTAAAAAAACATATAATTTCATCTATACAGCTAATTATAAAAGTTAATCCAAAATTTTGTTAAATTAGATTTATTTATAGATTAATATATCATGAATTAGAAAATAATGATAATATAGTATTATTTTCCTGAATATAATTTATTTTAAAGTAAAAATTACTATTATTATTTTTTTATCAAAAAGATTAAAATTTGATTTTAAAATTCTATACTTCTGTAAATTAATTTTTTATATTATCAAAGTAAATTTTATACATAAAAACTAATTGTTATTTATGTATTTTTTTAATGCAAACTATGCTTAAAGAGAGACCCAATAAAATTAATTACATAAAAATTAGAGATGGCAAAAATAGATGAAAAATTTAAAATTATGAATAGATATCTTTTTTTATATAATTTTGATACAATTATTTTTTGTATTATTTAAGGTTCTTAAATTTATACTTACATTTGTGAGAACTGCAAATCTGCTAATGGAATTTAATATTGGATACCAAATACCTGAAATAATATCCAATTATCATCATAAAATATTATTTTAAAGTTAAATAGTGATATATTTACCAATGTCAGGAACTCTTTGTCCCACAGGTCGCCTATAAGATGTAACCAATTTCCGAGCATCCAAACGAACTTCAAAAGCATTGTTTACCAAAGCAAATACAGGTGCAAGAGGAAAAGCAGCAACAAAGATTGTTATGAATCCAAACTGTAAGACTTTAATTAGAACTTTGATTAAACTCTTCTTATAAATAAAGTTTTATAAAAATAAATTAAAACAGTTTTTAATGATAATTCATATTTAATACTATTAGAATGTAGAAAGAAAACAGATCAAAAGATTTCTCTCTCTCTTTTCTCTCTTAGATATTTTATAAATTGAAACATTGCTACAGTCTAACTGTAGCAATGTTTCAATTTATAAAATATCTGATGTATGTGTTATGTAAATTTATAAAATAAAACTTTTAGAATCTGGTAAAGAAATATGAAATATTTCATTTCATATTTCTTTACCAGACTATAGAGTACATAACTTGTTTAATGCACATCCTTTTCACTCAATCATATATGATATACTATATTATAGTGTATACATGTTTATGACAAACTGTTTATCCAATGGCTGCCCCTTCATTTTCAATTATTATTTGAATGATTATTGTCTCCTTTGTAGTCTCTATCTCTGATAGTATCAGTTCTTTAATAAGCTACTATAGCTAAATAAAAATTCTAAGCTACTGATGATCCTAAAGTTAGCAGTATTAGCAAAGATTCCCAGATTAATCCAAAAATCCAAATGAAAAACATGAGTCGATAGTGAAACATTTTAGTTTTAAATGTATAAATAATAATAATAGTTAATTTAATAAAAGCTAGTAAGAAAGTTATACATCTTATAACTTTCTTACTAGTTAAATAGCAGCAGGAAACAGAAGCATTATAAAACATTTAAAATTACCAGAATAAGCATTCAATAAATCTACAGAATCAGTTTCAATGTCAAATTTTTCTGTCATCAAATTAAAATATAACACTCTGTTGCTGAGGTTATGAGAGTGAGGTTTGAAACTGAACCCTGCTTTTGTAATTTGAAACAGCTGGAAGTAAAATGCTTAAAATTTATGAATCTCTCACCTATGTTTATTAGAACACTATACATTATCTTAATAAATAAACAGAAAACTACAAGAATCAGACACAAAAAAAGATACTTTTCATATATCACACCATTGAATCAGAAACTCAAACTCACTGAACTGCAACTTATGATGATAATGTAATCAATCAAAAGATACATCATCATCATAAGTTGAGGACTATCTGTATATTTTCTAATCAGAGGCATAAATATCAGTATTAAATATTAAAACCCAGAATTATAAGCCAAACAAAGTGATGCTCAGAATCATCTGGGACCCTTAAAATTCAAACTATACTACTGTTTGCTAATTACAAGTGTGGCAAATTTTTATCTGGATTTTCAAAGCTCAAAGAATTGATAGCCAGACTGTCAAAAATAATACAACATTTGGCTGGATAACAGACAAGTATCATAATGGAAATACGAATTGGGATTAAGTATGTAGAATATCTAAGTGAAAAGGAATGAACAGAAGTTTATTAATAAGATGTCCAAGTATAAGCTGGGTGTGCTATGTGAATGAGACATTTAAAAAGGAGTAAGCATTTGATTGTGTGAGAAACAACATTATAGATATATGGACTGACATGAGAGATGGTAAGAGCTAATATGGGAATGCTAATGAATATGAGAATGAAGAATTATTTATCATCAGAATACAGATATACAAATGCAGAATAATGTGGATGAAGATGAAACAGGACTGTAGATATTTTTACTGTGTTGTTCCAAAAAATGTATGAGCAAGAATGAATTGAATGATTGATGGAAGTCTGTGCCAAAAATGACTATTTATCTCAAATACTTTCTTCAAACACAAGACATCATTATAGCTGAGAGAGCCATGCAAGAGATAAAAGGAATATGATTGATTTAGTTGTGTGTGATGAGAAACTAGGAGGAAAACTGTGAATACAAAAGCAATAAGTAGTGCAGAGATGGATCAGATCACTGTCTACTGATTTCAAGGACTGATCTGAATGGATGAAAGAATGTGAAGACAACAAAAGATGTGTGTATGCAAGTAAAAATGGAAGATATATGTGTTATAAGAACAGGAGCAGTTCTAAGTGGTAATTAAATAGACACTAGCTCAGAGCTTCAGTAGGGGAACCAAAAATTGAAAATATTACATTTTTGGATTAGAGTGAGTTTATTTTTATCAAAAATTTTATCTAAATACATTGTATCAGTGTTTTCCAAACTTGGGGTGTGCCCCTAGCGGGGCACTAGTCTACTGCAAGGGGGCATGTAGGAATTAACAAAAACAACATTTTTGAGACAAAAAATAAATTCAAATTATTGTAAAAAAATGAATCAGTAAAAGGCTATAAATACATATATCTATAAAATCAGAAACTTTCTGCTGTAGCTGTTTAAAGACAAAATATCGATCCCATTTAGCAATTGAAAAAGAATTACAAGTAGTGATATCTTAAATGGCATCCTAATTTGAGAGAATTTGTGCTGAAAAATAAGCCCACCCATTGCATTAAATATTATGTTGTATTAAAAATGTATTCTATTTTTCATGTTTTTTGTAAGATTGTATTAAAAATTATTACATTATGATAAATATATATTTTTTACATATAAGAACTTTATTTATACAAAATATGGTATATTATTGTTTTGTAGTATTAAATTGTAAGTAGAAAGTATTTATAAAATTAGACTGTTATGAAAATGAGTGGCATATTAATTTTTTTATGAAAAAAAAAGGAGGTGCAGACAGAAAATTTAGAAACCACTGCATTACATAATTAACTAATAAATTGATAAATAAAATATTGTATTTAAGCAAGAGCACAGCAGTGATTGTAAACCAAGCACAGCAATTACTGATTGTTTCTTATTACAGTAATCATTTCAACTGAAATCGAACTTTCTAATTTTTAATCTTTAAATTAATTATTATTAATCTAGTAATTATATTCAAGAAAAGTATTCAATATGACACTGAATGTCAAAAATTTTAAGCTTCAAATCAAATTATTAAAAAACTAGAACAGTTTGAAAATAATCAAAAATAGCAAAATTTTTCATTCTTCTCCTCTTATATATACTTTTACAGATTGCATCATTCAATTGATTTGATGAAGTTTGAAATACAGTTATTTCATGAAAATTTAACAGAATCAAGACAAAATAAAGTATGATATTGAGAATATCTTCTTAAAAATTTTTACCAGACTGCACTGTTGTACTACTTTTGATCTAAGCAGATGTGTGGTGTTTGTGTGCAACTTTTTCATTTAAAATCTAAAAAAGATATTTAGCATTATAGGTTATTGGTATTTAGAAAATGTTAAAAGTGAAGTACAATTCTATAACAAAATTTTTGATATGAAAATTAAAATTGTTTTTATGTTTTGTATAATATTTTTGTAAATTATTTGTTGTTGATTTCTAAATTTGAGAATATATAATTATGATTTTTATAATTATTACCCCTATGTAATTAGCAGTTACTAAATACATTAATAAAGTTTATTGATTGATTGATTTAGCATTATAGCTAGAGGATTATATTTAGGAGTTATAACTATTTATGTATGAGAATAGACAATTTTCAAATATGCTTGTTTTTGGTTATAAATTCGAAAATTTATAAAAAATTAAAATAAAAATTATTGAAATGAAGGAAAAAGATAAGAATAAATATATTTTATTAAAAAAATTGGTAATATTTTAATAAATTTATGTTACATTTTGACTAATTAATTGATGAAAATTTGCATAATTCTCAGTTTTAATCAATAATTTTTTAAATTATTATCCAATTTTCTTCAGTTTTAGCTTATTTTATTCATAAGATTGCCACTATCAAAAAATACTAATCATTTCATTGAATGGCTAAGATTTCATATAAAAAAAAATTGTTTTTTCTTCAATCTCATACAATGAACAAAAAGTTGTGAAAGAAATAAAATTCAAACAATTTTTATATTATTACAATTACAATAAAAAATATAATAAATTGTAAAAATTTTTAAAAATTTCAATGAAAATTAAGCAAGATTTCACAATTTTAATTTTTTGCATATTAATTAGGTTTTTTAAAAAAACTCTGCATATTTCAATGGGTTAGTCAATCCTATGGTTAATATTTTAGATATAGATTGTTTTATTGGAACAGGATTAGAATTTTTTCTACAACATTTTAAAATGTAAAATATAAATTAGGATGATCCTAATTGAAAATATTCTTTGAATTAAAATTTCTGAACATTGCTTGACTATTGTTCTGATGAAATACAGTTTACTTTTTATTCATGTATTATTAAAGAATGATTTATTTTTATAAAACAAAAAGCAGAAAATATTATATTTGATTTAATATATTTGTAATAATGCTTCTTTCAAAATTTATATTGAATTTTTGTATTAAATAAATTTGGATTAAACTATGAATGAAATTATCATTAAATTCTGAAATAGATAAAATTTATACTAGTTTACTGCTATGATATAAAATTATGCCTTTTTTTAAAATAATCTTTAATATTTTCACTTTTTTAATAAGTTTTCTATTTTTTTTATTCAGTTTCAACAATTCCACAACAAATATAGTGTACTGTACAGCTAACTTAAAACAAATAATAATATAAATGAGCCAAATAGATGCAGTAATATCTCTGTTACCCATTTCAAGATATTCATAAAACAAATCTCCAGTCTTCCATTCAACAAGAGTGAAATCTTCTTCCCATCTATTATGTATTATTTGTATCACATGTTTAAGATGCCGACCTTTTATCTGCCACTGCTTATAGAGCCAAGTAATCCAACTGTTAAAAAATCATTTTAAATTGAAATTATTATATATTTAAAAAATTATGGTAGTTTTAAAACTTACGGTATTGCCATTTCCATAAATGAAAACAAAGCTTGTTTTCCCACCATGATGATTATTAACTGAATAGCCAGTTCCATTAAACAGCCACCCATACCGCACTGGAAAACAGAGTTTATTTTTTCTAATTCAGCTTGGAGAAATATAATTTAAATAAACTTACTTCTTCTTGTCGGTAACCAACAAATGAAACATAATCTCCAGGATGTCCTACAAATCTATAAATAAGTTTAAACTTCTGAAATAAAATTAAAATTTCAATATTTATATTTATGAATGCAAACAACTTACTTTCCTTTGAAGAAAGCAATATAAAATATTGATGAATAATAATTTACAAATTGTAGAAGAAACATTTTTAATGTAAGACTATTATCAAATTGAGTTAATGTTCTATGTAATTCTGTCAAAAAATAGATACAATAAATATTCTAGTAAAAAATAAATATACAAAAAAATATATAAAAAAAATAATAATAATAAAATTTAAAAAATATAAATATATAAAAAAATAATAATAAAATTTAAAAATTATATGGCTTAATATAAACAATACATACCAATTTCTGTCAGATATGTTGCTATTTTTGTGTATATCTATAAAATGAAATTGTTCATACATTTTAAAAACAGTATATTGCAATAGTCAGTTCATTTTCAATGAAATTTATAAAAGTTGTATTTTACCCAATTGAATATCATAATGCATATAAGATTGAGAAGAGCAGCTGTTATTGAAGTTATAACAACAGATAATTGAGAAACAGTGTCTCCTGAGCCAACAGTAAGAACTGCTCTGAGAGATAATCTATATAGAATTACTCCTACAACTGCAGCAACTGCAACACTAACCTGAAATTTCACATAATTAACAAAGGGTTAATTATGTGAAATTAAAAATTAATTTCACATTAAAAAATTACTCCTACAACTGCAGCAACTGCAACACTAACCTGAAATTTCACATAATTAACAAAGAGTTAATTATTAACAAAGGGTTAATTATGTGAAATTAAAAATTAATTTCACATTGAAACACTATAAAAATAAATTGAAATGCAAAAAATTTAATTCAAGAATATCATTTAAAAATTCAACAAATTACAGCATTTATTAGCAGTTTTACATTATAAATGTTTTTTATTAATCATAACATTTTCGGTTTACTCCATCTTCAGTGATATTCTATTGGTTACAGAATGCATTTAAATTTTCTCTTTCATTAGAATATTCGTAATTGCGCATTCAAAAAATATAATTATAACAAACTGAAATAATATATATATTAGATTAAATAGAACTAAAAACACATTTTATGACTAAAATTAAAATCTTAATACAAATTCAGATTTTGTATACAAATTTTCTCTTTCATTAGAATATTCGTAATTGCGCATTCAAAAAATATAATTATAACAAAGTGAAATAATATATATATTAGATTAAATAGAACTAAAAACACAATTTTATGACTAAAATTAAAATCTTAATACAAATTCAGATTTCGTATATGGGATCAGTTCAAATTATTTCTAAATATTTTGTAGTGTGTATAACCACACAGGTGGAATGCCTTCTGTTGTCTTTTCATTAATAATAATATCTTTCTTGCTGTTTCTTATTATTTCTTACAATTCTGTAAGAAACCTTTCTTTACGACTTCCCTGATTATTCTGGCATCTCGTCATCTTATTGTGATTTGACGCTAGTGCCGTAATTAGGTTAGCTTAATAATATCTTTCTTGCTGTTTCTTATTATTTCTTACAATTCTGTAAGAAACCTTTCTTTATGATTTCCCTGATTATTCTGGCATCTTGTCATCTTATTGTGATTTGATGCTAGTGCCGTAATTAGGTTAGCTCGTTCTATGTCCTTCCAGTGTTCTTGTAATCTTTCTTGAAGGTTCCTTTTTGTTACACCTATGTAATACTCTTCTTGTTGTAAGTCCCAGTTGTTTATTGGCACTTTAAAGACCCCTTGTTTTATCATTTCCTGTTTTTTATCTTTTTTGTTTCTTAGTAAGTTAAATACGGTCAAAGCTCTTATTGGGACTACTTTCTTGTTATTCTTTTTAATTATATTTTTTTATAGTTTTAAAGTTGCTCATTCTGAACGAGATTTTTACGTATTGGTCTTGTTGGGTGTCCATAGGTATGCTGGTTGCGGTTCCTTGTTGGCTCATGTTGTCTAAGCTTCGTTTATTGAGATCTATTACTTTATTATGTATTTACTTGCATAAAAGCTGCCTTATAAAAAATAAAACTTGCATAAAAACGTGCATAAAAGCTGCCACATTTGTAAATATTTATTTATTTCCTCTTACTGATCTTGAATCAAGTTACAGTGGGTGATAGATAATGAAAAGATAACAGAAAGCATTCCACATGTGTGGTTATAGTTTTAAAGTTGCTCATTCTGAACGAGATTTTTACGTATTGGTCTTGTTGGGTGTCCGTAGGTATGCTGGTTGCAGTTCCTTGTTGGCTCATGTTGTCTAAGCTTCGTTTATCGAGATCTATTACTTTATTATGTATTTACTTGCATAAAAGCTGCCTTATAAAAAATAAAACTTGCATAAAAACGTGTATAAAAGCTGCCACATTTGTAAACATGCCACATATGTATTAAAAACAGAAATAATTTGAACTGATTCGTATTAAGATTTTAATTTTAGTCATAAAATATGTTTTTTGTTCTATTTAATCTAATATATATTATTTCACTTTCTTATAATTATATTTTTCGAACAGGCAATTACAAATATTCTAACGAAAAAGAAAATTTAAATGCATTCTGTAGCCAATAGAATATTGCTGAAGATGAAGTAAACCGAAAATGTTACGATTAATAAAAAACATTTATAACATAAAACTGCTAATAAGTGCTGTAATTTGTTGAATTTTGTAGTAGTTTGATTATAAGCAGAGTTAAGTAAATAAATATCATTTAGAAAATTGCAAATGCTAATACAGGGTGTCCATAAAAGAATGTCCCAGTTTCAATGGTATATTATAACAGTTTAATTTAGACTATTTACAACAAATCATACATCAAATTGAAAGTAAACTAACCTAGTTTTTCTTACAAATGTTCAATATGTGCACCTTTAGTTATACGGCACACATCCAACCTATAGTCCAATTCTTCCCATGCTTTGGTTAACAAGTCCGGGGTAATGGAAGCAATAGCCTCTTCAATTCTGTGTCTCAACTGTGGCAAATCATTAGATAGCGGCAGAACGTAGACACGATCTTTTACAAAGCCCCAAAGGAAAAAAATCACATGGCATTAGGTCAGGTGAACGTGGAGGCCAGCGAAAAAGACTTCTGTTGGATTGACCATTATGACCAATCCAACGGTCAGGGACTTTGACATCAAAGGAAAAAAATCACATGGCATTAGGTCAGGTGAACGTGGAGGCCAGCGAAAAAGACCTCTGTTGGCTTGACCATTATGACCAATCCAACGGTCAGGGACTTTGACATTCAACCTCTCTCGTACAAAGAGATTTCAATGGGGAGGGGCTCCATCTTGTTGCCAAATAAAGTTTACAGGTTCACCCTCTACTAATTGGGGAAAGAGCCATTCTTGTAACATATCCAGATAAGCCACCCTTGTTACGGCAGTTTCAGCGAAACAAAATGGTCCGTACACTTGACGTTAGGACACAGCGCAGAAAATGTTTAATTTTGAGGAATCTCTTTGGTGTTCTACAAGTTCATGAGGATGTTCTGATCCCCAAATACGAACAATATTGGTATTTACCTTCCCACTCAGATGAAAAGTTGACTCATCACTGAACACCACACAATCAAGAAAGTCATCTTCCCGCTCAAACGCTTCACTTGCAAAGTTAAAACATACACCATAGTCATCTGGCTTTAAAGCATGTACCAACTGTAACTGGTATGGACGCATGTGTAAACGTTTTCTTAAAACCTTCAAAAACTATCGTCTTTGGCAACTGAAGTTCAAGACTTGATTTCCCAAACAGATTTCTTAGGACTATGAAGATAAGATGCTCTGACACGGTCCACATCCTCTACAGACACTTTAGGTCAATCCCGTGCTTTTCTCTTTACAAACACATCCAGTCATTTCGAATTGCTTATACTATCGGCGGATGGTTTTGCCACATGGGGGATCACAATTAAACTTTAAACGAAATGCACATTGAACTGAAATTACAGATTCACTCTTAGCAAATTGCAGAACCCGAAATGCTTTATGCTCAGGAGTCGCATTTTGCTTATGTGGCACTGCAAGCGAGAAAACAACAAAGCAGTACTCGTGCATGCACTTATCTAAAACTGTTTGAGTTACTCTTTAATTGTGACCTTGAACCAACCCTCTACAACACTTACAGTTGATACTATTAAAATTTATAACTGGAGCATTCTTTTATGGACACCCTGTATAATTAATCATTTTGCTATATGTGTAATGCTATAAAAATATTACTATTACAATAAAAAGAAACAAAAATAAATATTTTTGCCATTAATTCCTGGGATATGAAATAAGAGAAAAATTTCCACTTGAATTTTAATATTTGCCACTATGCTTGCTGCTCCAATCTAAAATTTTTCACTTTGATTTAATATTTGATGTAGGCTATATGTGCTGCACATCACCTGCAACAGTCATTTGTACTTCATATTTTACCAGAGAATGGATCCAAAACAATTATAACTGATTCGAAGGCATTTGTAATGTTATTCCTACCACTAATAATGCCTTAGAAGGTTTCAATAAGGCTATTAAACAAGAAGTTATATTAAGAGAATGATTGCCATTTTCTAATTTCATACTTTAATTTTTGAATAGAAGAATATAGTAATGGATAGAAGATATTTAATTAAAACAGAATCAACTATAACACTAGTTGTTTCAACAAATGCCTACAATTAATCTAAGATGAAAAAATAGATTAAATGTATAAGTACTTGTATATTGTCATCATCAAATACAACTACTTATACATTTCCTTCAAAAATAGTTGAAACATTAAAAGTGAAGAGATAAAAGTTGATTCATTAGAAACATTCGATGGAATCAGTAGCTATAATTCATTCAGTAGCTATAATGTCATTTTTCCTAATGATGGCAAAACTTTTTGGCTGCACAATATGATTTCACAGTTTTTCAAAAATATATTTGCAAACATATGGTAGGAATAGCAATTAGGCTGAAGAAGCTTTTTTACATCTAAATAAGCAAACTAGTAATTCTAGACATAACAGCATTACCTATGTAGTAGTAGTAGTAGTAGTAGTAGAAAAGAGAGGAGCCTACCCAGCCCAAGCACCATAACCAACAATGGTCTATTGTGCACCCCCAATCAAATCATCCCAGAAGAAGACCCGTCTTTAAAACAAACAACAGTATTTTCCTCAATGGGACAGTAGCAAGATCCTCCAGAGCAAGAAAATACATCCCCAAGAGATCACGCCTAAGCCACGAAAGGGCCACACATTCACACAAAATGTGAAGAGGAGTTTCCTCCTCATACTATCATCATCTACACACAGGATTATCAACTAGCCCAATCAAATGAAGATGTTTTCTAAGATGACAGTGCCCTGTAAGAAGCCCTGAAACAATTCTAACTTCATATTTATTCAGAGAAAGCAACTCTTTAGTTCACTGAACAGAGCAATCCAAAATGAGAGCCTTCACCTGCCTAAGACCAGAGATAGACCTCCAGAGAGTGTAATGCTGGGCCGACAGTCAGTCCTTGACAACCCGTCCAAAGACATCCGAACCAATGCCCAGGACAGGCTCAGGTCCAAAAAAAAAAGACATCCGAACCAATGCCCAGGACAGGCTCAGGTCCAAAAAAGGGGAAGAAGCCCCTTCCTTGGCAAGCCTATCAGCAACCTCATTGCCCCAATCCCCTTGTGCCCCGGCACCAAAACCAGTTACACCCTGTTCTTGATGGCCAGTTCCTCAATGAGAAGATGGCATTCCCAAACTAGTTTCGAAACAAATCGGAATTATCAAGTGCTTTAAGAGCAGCCTGACTGTCAGATAGGAAAAAATATGGGAATTTATCAAGTGCTTTAAGAGCAGCCTGACTGTCAGATAGGATAAAAATAAATCAAGTGCTTTAAGAGCAGCCTGACTGTCAGATAGGATAAAAATATGTTTGACCAGCTTTAAGAGCAGCCTGACTGTCAGATAGGATAAAAATATGTTTATCTACATAATCCCTATCAAGAGTAATTCTAACACATACAGAAATAGCAAAAATTTCTGCCTGAAAGACAGTGGCAAACTGCTCAAGGGAATAGAAATAAAACATCCGCATCCCTTCGCAGTAAACCCCCGCCCCAACACCAGTAGTGGTTTTGGAACCATCTGTAAACCAGACCACGGAAAATTATTGTGTAAAAATAAATTATTTCAAAACTTCTAGTTTTATAGATTTTTCAGTTATAGGCTAATGATTTAATGATTTTTATTTCATATACTGTAATTGCTTTTGTGTTTATGTATTTTAGTATTAAGCAGTGTTTAAATTATTTTGTACAATCCAATCAATATATAATATGCCAATAACAATAAGATTTCTTTCCATGGGAACGGATTAATTATTTTCCCCTTATTTTTTTATGGAAAAATTCGCTTGAAATACGTCCTGATTGGTATAAGTCGAAGGATCTGGAACGAATTAAGGACGTATACCGAGGTATCACTGTAATATGAAGTATGAATGACCACTGTCAATCTTGTGCAGTCAACAAACAAATGCAGAGGAGGAATGCACAAGAGAACCTTGAGAGTGGCAGTAGGAGCAGTATTACCTATCTAACATAAATTAATAATAATTCCTTAAATACGATAAATACATGTAAATCAAAATTGTAAATAATAAACTTAAAGGACAAATAGTATATCCATGTGGCAATTAACAAATTTAAATAGAAAGTATTAAGTCTAAATAACAAATATTAAATTGAAGTGACATATATTAAATTCAAGTGGCAAATATTAAATTGAAGTGATAATTTTTAAAACTAAATGAAGATATAAGTGACAAAAAAAAATATTTTATAGCAAATAATTTAAACTCATTAACAAATGAGAGCAAAACAGCAATTTCAAAATTACTATTGGCTTACCAGCAATAAAACAATAGACATTGAAAATAAAGTATAAGGTACTCTTTTACTCCAGAATGGGATATAAGGTTCATACATCTGAAATAATTAAATAATAATAATAATGTATTTTATATTATAATTTTACTAAAATAATTATATTGATAGTTTCATGCTAGAATAACTGTGTATCTTGTCATGCCTATTGAATACAGTTTCTGAAATTGAATGTTTTCAAAAATTTGAGCCCTGAGTTTTCTCATGAGTATTATTTATTAGCTCATCACATTTCAAAGTCCATTAATTGTCAGTCATTGTAACTATAGTCATAATGAATGGTTTATGGCTTACTTTTCTTTTATGATACAGAAATTGCCTAGGCTAAACTGCATTACACACAATGTTTGTAGAAACAAAATGTATATTTTTTATATATATACTTTTATATATACAAATAAGAATAGCAAATGATGCCATTCAAAAACATTATATGAAAGAATATATGATAAAATAAAATATCAACAATAGCAACAATTCTATCAAAAGACAAAACTTTAAAAATTTAATTCATAAAAATAGTTTTACACTATGATGTTTTACAGACCATAACTCAAGTAAAGATAAATCAAAATATGTTGAAAGAAAAACTATGTTATGCAAACATTGCATGATAAAAAAAGGTCACAATAATTAAAATTCAATGCAATAAGATTTAAACAATTAAAAATGGAATGATTAAAATTACATTTTATTACCCGCGGCAACGATAATATTCGCTATAAAACAGTGCAAACCCACCAAGAGGTTATATGGTAAGTATTTATCAGTAAAATAAATAGAAGATAATAAAAATGTGCTTCATAGTAAATGCATATTGTTTTAAATAGTGATCATAAATTAGTTGGTTTTTAAACATCAAGTTATATTGATAAATAACAAATAATGGAATCTGAGTTATCAGTAAGTCTTGCAAGGATGACTTTCTTTTTCTTGTTTCTACAGTAATTTGATTCCCAATGCTAGTCAACTGATTTGATACCATGAAGTCATGTCATAGAGTTTATTACAGATCTTGCTGTGTATGACTATTGTCATAATTACTACATAATTCTTTAATATAAACAATAATAAATTACTGTAATAATTTATTATATACAGAATTTTAATGATTTGAATTAATTTAAACTAATTTTTAGCGCCATCTTGTAATTAGAATATTTATTATTTTATTAAATCAATGAGTGTTGTCTGGAGAATTAATCTGCTTGTTGGCCTCTGTGGCTAGCGGTATGATGTTGGGACGTTAGCTCTCAATGCAATAAGATTTAAACAATTAAAAATGGAATGATTAAAATTACATTTTATTACCTGCGGCAACGATAATATTCGCTATAAAATAGTGCAAATCCACCAAGAGGTTATATGGTAAGTATTTAGCAGTAAAATGTATTTTTGAGGGATGAAAGAAATTAGCTTTTTTCATACATTGGAAATGTTTTTTGGAGATTACATTAAACGATATTGACCAGTTTAGAAACTACATCCGGTTGAGCATGCGCTCTAGAATCCGGAGATAAACAACATAAGCAAGCTGAAAGTGTCGTATGTAGCACTTCCACTACTCTGCCTCATGATAATTTTCAGATATTTTTAATTCACACCACTTTCGAAGTTATGCAAGTATTAAAATATTAATTATTAATATTTTTATTATTAAAATGATTAAATAATAAAATATATATTATTTTATATGTACAGGTACTATAATTTTAATCAGAGCTATCGTTAATATTGTATTTATTATAAATCAATATATGGTTAATTTTTAAAATTATAAAGCTCAGATAATAAAAACAAAATAATAAATAATATAATGCCATTTTTTTCAATAACTTTTATGATAAATTGCTTAAAAATAAATAACTCTTAATCTCATTTTATCAATAAACATATATTTGTGCCAAGTATCATTTTAAACATATTAAAAATTTTTATATTTTCTACAGAAAGAAATTATTAAAATTTTCTCCATCTTGATATTCTTTTTAATAAACGTAAGTAGGATAATTTAAAAAAAAATCATGAATTATTTCCGTAATTTTTTTATTTTTTATAATTATTATTATTGTTCGTTTTACAGTTATACTGTTTCCGTTGCGTATATTCGCAATATAAAGTCATTCAAGAAGAAGAGGCATCCAGAGCAAGATTCTATAAGATAAAAGACATCAGTGGTCCATTGTAACACTTTTTAAAAAAATTAATCATTCGATATTTTAACATGGAATTTTTACAATATCGTTTTCTCTACGTAACTGAAATTAATTACAGCAATCATTCTTGATTTAAATCACACATCAGTAGGTTGTTTTCAGTGGGTATAGAAAATTTTTATTGTATAAGTATTAAGCTTTTAAGATTTTTTAAACTGAAGTATTCTAGTGAAGAAAAAAAGTGCCTTAATATTCAAAAACAAATTACATACATATTAAAATTTTACAGACTCAAATATTGTTTGTAAGAATTACTGTCATTAAAAGTTTGAGTATGATCAAATAAATAAAACAAAAAAACATTAACTCCCATTATAAGTATTTTTAATATACTCCTACAGAAAATATTAAAAAAATAATATATTTTATTAATATTTTTCGATATTCTTTTATAAAAATTTTATTGTATATAACAATAAAATGTTTATAGAAATAAAAATTAATGATATTTAAGTATTTTAAAGCAATTCATAATAAAAAATGATAATAATTTAATTGTAAAAAGTATCATTATGTGCATGTTATAACATTGTTATCATTATATATGTTTCTTATATATATATAAATAAAGCTTTCATAAAATTCATATACAATAACGTAAAATTTTTATTTTATTTTACGATTTCTTTTATTGTATCATTAATTTTTATTTCTATATTTTTAATTATTGTTAGATGTAATTTATATCTTAAAGCAATCATTTCCAAAGAACGAATATATATATGATGATAATCAAAATTTTTTAAAATGATCACATATGGATCGGAGAACTGCAGATCTCTTTTTTTTTTTGTACGGATAGATAGTCATCTTATGCGATTTACTTTCAGTTGTATTCACATATTTTATTTAATGTATAATGTAATTCGAACTGAAATTAAATGTCAATAATGTCGGGTCCGGTCATGTGATACAAAAATTGTGATCGTTTAAATTTTGAATTAATTACTCTCGTAATTATCAACGTTTATTGCATATTTTTGTTGCATCTGTAATCGTTTAATAAACTGCTTAAAGGATTATCCTGTTTAATGCACTGTATTAGCATTACTACTATGTAATAAACACGAAATCGTATATAGAGTTCATTTTAATTCTTTTCGTTATTCTGTTATTTATGTTCATTTATTATATCTTTTAATTAATTGTAAATTAATTGATTATAATAAAAGTGAAAAATTAATTATTCTGTATTATATATTTCTAAAAATACTACTTCACGACAGCATCGTAAGTCAGTATTGAATCTATGGGAAAGCCAAGTTCATTTATATCACTACATCGATGATATAGTCCACTAAATTATTTGCGATATTAAACTGTGCTTACATTAAATTGCCATGAAATAATGACAATTTTGACAAATAAGCTATAAGTTTCGAATAAAATTACGATATTAAAATGATATTAACATGTAGTAAATTATCTATATGTTTATAATATATACGATGATCAGATCCACAATGATGTTCAGCACATTCTAATTGATTCTAACTGTTCCAAAATGAGAGAATTATAATTTTTAGTCGTTCTCGAAAGGCTGCATGATTAGTCTGTCAAAAGAAGAAAATTACAATGAAATGTTTATTCGAAATTGAAAACTGAAAGCACAGAGGCACCATTACATAAAAATAAACACCATTCTTACTGACACTCTTACTTTTCACATTGAAATCGACTGTTTCGTGCGCATTAATATCATCACAAAAGTTGGTAATACGCCGCTGCTGTAGACCAATACTGTCTTCCGATGATGTCGTCAAGTATAGATAAAATTTTCAAAGAATTTTTGATGAGAAAGACTTCAAAGAAATAATTTAATTTATTTCAAAATACATTAATTTTAAAATGATGCAAATTTATGAGAATTTTTTTTTTACATAGTTTTCATGCTGTTTTTCTTTTAAATAATTGTTGCGATAAAAATATGCTGCTTATCTTATGAATGCTATTGAAAAATAAATTTTGGATATAATAATCAATAATAATTTTATTAAGACACAAATCGTGAATAAATGATGTTTATTGAATTATTCTCTACTGCGTACAATGCTGTCCTTTTATTATGATGTTTTAGAGAGTATAAGCAGTTAGTCTGATTATGATAATTCAGTATTTTATGAAAGGCATAGGAAGTATTTGAGTGCAGTGAAATGAAATGAAAAATAAATAAGAATAAATTTGGAGATATTTTGAAGGTTGTGGCTAGAATAAGAAGATATGATTGTGTTTTGAATAAAAAATATAAAAGGAATGTGATTGATACAATATGTAAGTCAATTTTGTGAAATGGTATTATCATGAAGCAGATGAAGAGCAGATGATCTACAAAGTGATCATATGCTAGATGTATGGAGAGTAAATGTGGAAGAGTGAAAAAGAATGATAAGAACAGGACTGCTAAAGGGCTCTTGAGTAATATTTCTTGTAGGTTGTATGAGTATTTGAGGATGATCTGTTTGAGAATATGAATAAGAATATACATATATTAAGAAGACAATAACTGTGGAGAAAGCTTATACAGTATTATACATAGAATAAGATTGTATGACATAATGATCAGTGCTGTGTTTTTTCTGATTCCTGCCTTCCTTCTTTAGAGAATGATGATGATGGTAAAACTTAAAACTAAATTTAAAATATTTTATATTATCTTAATAGGTGAAGGTGGAAGTAGTATTGCTATTATAGTAAAAACTAGAGTAAGGTTAAAAAGACGAAATACAGATGATCAACCAGAAAACCAATGGAAGAATGATGATAATGTTAGTTTAACATCATCAGTTTCAGCTGGTTCTGAATCTGCAATTCATAATTTAAAAAAAGCAAGGAAACGTCAGTATTTTAAAAATTATTATGCTCTTTATATTTTCAATTTTTTAAAGTTTACTCTTCTGTTTCAGTTCATTCTGAGAATTTATCAGGTTCTTTTAATGCAGAGAGTGAATTTATTCCAAAGATTGATATTGTAGTAAGTATTTTGAAATATATGTAGTATTTATTTAGGTTTATTGCTTTTCAGATGCATATTTAATATATATATATTATTAAAATTAAAAAAATTAATATAAAATACCTTGTATATACAGTGGGTTTCCAAATTATTATACTCACAACAAAAAATTAAGGTTTTGCTAAGTATTTGTAATTTTTTTGTATTTGTGAATTATGTTTTTTTTTGTATTTGTGAATTACACATTATGTGTGTCAGAAAATTATCTTGTATTTTTTTATAATGTTGGCAAAATACTATATTATTCAATAAAGCCTGAAACACTGAAATGCCAATATATTAGCATTGCATGCTTCAGTTACTGTTCTTTGGTTTCAATGAGCAAATTAATATATATTGTGTGTTTTTCTTTTAATCAATATTTTGAGATAAAATAAGTGACTATTCAATTTTTCCATGCCTTATATTTTATGTGCATGTGAAATTAATCAATCTAACCTATCGAAAGATATGGGGAAAGCTGTCGATTTGACACCATAAAAAAAAATTGCCACGATATTACAACACTGAGTACATACAGCATGAAATTGTGGTTTTATAAGCTGTTTCCCAATCAACAATCTGCAAATATAAATCAGAAACTCCAGCCAAACTCTCTTTAGAAACAAACAGAGTAGCTAAATGTGGGTGGAAACGTATTACTACACCAAGTACAGGAAGAGAAATTCGTTGGGTCACATTACAAAACCATCAAAAACCACAGATGACGATAAACCAAATTTTAAAAGATGGTGGAATCCTTTTATCTGAAAGAATTTTGAGAAGAAGATCTGCAGAAATGGAATTGAAACGCTGCTGGCTATTAAAGAAACCCAAATTGATGCCCCTAATGAAGCAAAAAAGATAGCTTTTGCTAAAAAGTACCATCATTGAACAGAAGAAGACTAGGGCAAGGTTGGTAGAGCATAAACACATTAACAAAACATGAAGAAATAAATAGATTACTAAGAAGATATTTTTGCTGGTTTATTTCTCAGATGAATCATATATCCAGATTCTTGAAGACAAGACAGTTTATTCGATTTCGAGCTAATGAAAAATACTATGCAGACTGCATTGTAGAACGAATGAAGCACCCTTTTTCTGTGATGATATGGTCAGTTATATAGTCTCCCAGTTTCAAAGGTACTGAGAGACTATATATTGTGCAAGGCACAATGCATCAGGAACAATATTTGAACATACTGCAGAAAAGACTAATTCCTCAAGTAATGAAGTGGTTTCCAAATAATGATTTTATATTCATGCATGATTCAGCACTCTGTCATAATGCCAAATCTGTAACAGAATTCATAAAAAATAAAGATATAAATACTCTGGAATGGCCAGGGAACTCTCCCGAAATGAATTCAATTGAGAACATTTTGGAAGTTCTCGAGAGAATTTCCAAAGAAAAATCATTAGTAATAAAAGGGAATTGATAGAAAAAATTATTAAATCCTAGCACAACAATCCAAAGATAGAAGTGGCCAAGAGATGCATCACAAGCATGCCAAGGCATATTAAAACCATTATTGATGCAAAGGGCAGATTTATTAAATAGTAAATAGTTTTTTTTTTAAGTTATAAAGAGACAATAAAGTAACAAAAACTGGATTTGTATCTTTTATTTTTCTTCTTAAATACCCCAAAAATAATATAATTTTGCAATATTGAGTTTTAGATTGGATATATAAAAGATTTTGTAAAAGAAAGCTAATATATTTATATAAATTGTGTTGAGTATAATAATTTGGCCACCCACTGTATATATATAATACATTTGTTTACCATTTTGGAGACTCATATAAAGGCTCCTAGCCATTATAGAAAACAATTTTATTATTTTGAAAAAAATTGCATTTAATTTTTTATTTATATAGTTGAAGCTTTGAATTTTTGAATGTCTCTGAATTTAGGATAAATATAACAATTATAGTCAAAAAAACTATTTTCTTTTTACAATTTTATTAGAAAATATACAATTTTTTAATGGAAAATTCCACAGAATTTTATGATTTGGAAAATTTATTTAATTTTTGATTGGAATATTATTCAGTACCATAAAAAACAGCACCAAATTGCAGTATAGTTTAAAACATTTATTAATCAGAATAACGCTAATGTTTTCGGCTATACAGCCATTATCAGGCGTATTCAGATTTAAATGTTCCAAAAAAGAATATACAGTTTCATTAAGAACCTGTATTTTTTTGGAACATTTAAATTCGAATACGCCTGATGATGGTTGTATTACTGAAAACAGCATTATTCTGATTAATAAATGTTTTAAACTATACTGCAATTTGGTACTGTTTTTTATGGTATTGAATGACATAGATGGTATAAGCAGTATTTTATTTTAAGTTTATGGAATATTATTATTGTATATTTAAGGATTTTTTTTTTATTAGTTTTTCCTCCCAAATAGACTTATAGAATTCATAACAAATATAAATTATAATTAATTAATTAAATACCTGGCAAAAATTTAGAAGTAAGTATTTCTAAGACCAATTATGTTAAATTTT
Organism: Olivierus martensii; assembly: GCA_000484575.1. Taxonomy (NCBI): domain Eukaryota; kingdom Metazoa; phylum Arthropoda; class Arachnida; order Scorpiones; family Buthidae; genus Olivierus; species Olivierus martensii. Next base: position 51,841 of record AYEL01083119.1, on the reverse strand, counting down.
AACATATTAATATCAAATATGATCTTGACAAATTATCACCAAGTTTAATATAAGCATAAAGATAAACTGTTAAACTGCTTTAATTTCTGTAATAAAGATCCAAAATAAAGCACACTAAGCAGTGAAAGTATTGTTTTCTACAATAAATTATTTTTCACTGCTTAGTGTGCTTTATTTTGGAACTTTAATATAAGGGCATATGAGTAAGTTGCATTTGGAATCCAATATGATTTTGCAGGGATGAGGAAATAATTTGACAATTAGATTATTAAAAAAAAATACTGCATATATTGATATGGAAAATGTAATAATACAAATAGATGATATATACAGATTTGTATATATAAGACAATCTAAATTGAAATCATTTCATAATTTTTCAAGTTCTAGCAAATGCAGGACTTGAAAAACTTTACTCTAAACTTTCGTCAACTATGGATTAATATAGCATATGATGCACATAGATATACCTGATAAGGAAGAATTCTCTTTTGTGTATCTAATTTATTTATTGAATTAATCCTTACAACACTTGAATATATTCTTGCTTTCTGTAAAGCTGGTCACATTCTGTTTAGCACAGTTTTACCCATACATGATTATCTGTTCATATATGACTGAACCTGTAATTACTCCCAACATTGTTGGTTTTGAGAACAATTTTTACCCATAAACAATACCATATCTTTCATTAAACTTCAAGTCTATATTTTATTAAAACTTCAAGTCAATTTTACCAATCTCACTGTTAATTAAATGTGATAAAATTTTTAAATTGCTGCAAGTGAAATTTGTCAATTGGCAATTGCAGTAGTATTAATGAAGAAATGTTAGTGTATTCCTTCAAAATAGATAAAAAAAATTGATTATTAAAAATAAATGAGTTTTTGCTTATTAATTTATTAAAAAACTATGTTTAGAATATATGAATGGTTCAATTATTTGAGAGTGAATGAAGAAAATTATCTTAAATTGAAGAGTGTGATCTCAAAACACGTTAAGTCCATTGTTGTTAATTTTCAGAAGCAAAATATGGAATTGAAGAAAGTATTTCTTATGTGAATGATTATCTACTACCAGATACCTGTTTATAATCATATACATGCACTTCTCAGTAAAATCTTGAAATCAGTCATCATTAGTTTTTAAATACACAATGACTAAATAAATGGTGTTAATGAAAACTCGCTAAATCCAAGGACTGAATGTGTTTTCAGTTACATTAATTCTTTATTAGAGGAAAAACTAAATTTATTTTGATTTAAGTATTAAAATACAGTCGATTCTCGGTATTTGAGGATTCCTTATTCATGTTTTCGACTATTCCCGAAAATTTATTTGTAACCACAAATTCGATTTTTGCGGCACTTTCGCGCTTACTTGCAGATTATTGCTGACCGGCAAAAATACTGTTATAAATGTTACTCTTACTTGTAATCTCTGTTGTTCTGTCTGAAAAGTCTCATTATTTATTGTTGCTCACTCCAGAGATCGCAGGTAGGCCAAAAATGTACGAGTACATACTCTTGGAGAAATTCAAACATTTACTTTTATTACTTCATGGGGAAGTTCTGGGGCCTTTCCCATGAGTACACTATACTCATGGGAAATGCCCCAGAATATGTATTTAATCATTCCAAATTATGAACTACTAAAATTTAGAAAAATAACTTTCCTTTTAACATATATAAAAAAGTCCCAAGAAACCTAAATTTTTAATGTTACAATTTCATTTCAAGAGCTTCTAACATGAAAATTAATAACCAATATAACAATTTTACCTTTAATAAACTTGACAAAAATTCCCACAACAAATTTATTGCCAACAGTAATAGCAGTTTGTTTTTTTACTGCTCTGCTGGCAGGATTAGGAAAATGCTCTGCTCATGCACCAAGGACTGAGCGAGTTTTCATTGTTACTGTTCTCTGGACTGAGCAAGTTTTCAAAAGCAAAACAGAATTTAAGTGTCCCATACACATCGATTAGCACGGTTTTGGAAACAAACCGGCTTTTAATAAGATAGATGATTTCAATAGGAGTATTTTTCATACTCCTATTGAAATCATCAATCTTATATTATTTATTTGATTTGCATCAAATAAAAAAATGACCAAAATGGACTGAATGTGTTTTGAGATCACACTCTTCAATTATTAAAATTAGTGACACCTTTCATATCAAAGAAAGATTCAAATTCTTAAATCTAGTTAAACTGCAAGATTTGCAATTTTAATTTCTCTAAGCAATGCATTAATATTTTGTAATTAATAATCTTTGCATTAATATTTTATATTTTGTAATTTATAAAAATATGCAAATTTTCAAATTTGCATATTTTTATAAATTACATTATTTTTAGAAATATCTATACTCTTGTATACTTAGTTTTCCCTTAGTTTTCAATCAATGAGAAGTGAATACCTTGATTTTGGAACATAGAAAATTAATTTATTATCAAATAAGAGAGACTGTTTACAATATTCATAAATATTTAAAAAAAAGATTTCATATAACATCATTTCACATACTAAAAATTTAATATATCTATAATAAATTTGTAATTCATATAATAAAAAAATCAATGAAAAGATTCAAAAAATTAAAATATTATTTTTAAATCAATATTAAATAAACTAACATTTGAGTAAAAGTAAATCAATCAATTTTCAGACTTTTAAAATAATTATTTTTATCACATTATAAAAATCTAAAAAATGTAGTCTGACCAGAATAGGATGACTACATTTAAATGCATAAAAATATCACATGATGGTAGAAAGTGTATTATAAGATTAATTCTTATAATACAGTTCTTACCCATCATGTGATATTTTAGTGAAGACTAATAGATTTTTGATTCCTCTCTTTAGTTTCTATGATTATAAAAAAGATTGTTATATTTATGAACACATTAAATAAAAATTTTTTCTTAACAGTTTTCATGATTTCCCTGAATTCTACAAATCATTTTTGTTTCAAATAGATAATTAACATTTACTAATTTTACTGTGCATACTAATTGACCAGCCATTCTGTTTTATTTAGAATTTTGTTAATTGCTAATAAACATCATTAAAATAGAAAGAACTAAATAGTATTTGTCTTCATTGTTATTAGCAAATGACTACAATTTTTCTACGGGAAGACTATATATAGTCTATAGTTGCAATTTTCAGGATTTCTTCCTTTTATCATTCTTTCTATAATGATGTAAAAAAAAATTACATATTTTGGCAAATTTGAACTCTGCAAAATAATTTAATTCTCTATACAGGTATTCCCCAACTTATGTATATCCAACCTCTTTAAATCAAAGTTTATGTAAAAATTTTCCAAAAGTTTTTCTTTTTTTAAAATGTAGAGCATGAATATTTATTGTATTTGTAAGCTACATGTCTGAATATGTAACTTACTTGGTTTACAACATTTAAAAGCTCATTTTATTTGATTTATTTATATTTTTTGTATTGATTGTTGATTTTAAATATCATGCTGCTAATATGATATCGTTTCATGCAGAGTGATTGCCCTTTTAAGCAGGGAATAGTATGTCACCATAACATTATTATACTATCACCATAGTCCATCTATCTCTGGTAATTTATGCTTTAAAATTTTTACTAAAAAAATTATTTTTCAATTTATATAAAATCCAAATTAAATAAAAACCTTCATTCCCAATTACTTGTGCAAGTTGGGGAATACCTGTATTTTGTTTTTATTTTATAAAATCGTTTATCGTCATTATATTTAAAAACAAGTTTAAGTATTTTAAAGAAAACATATTCCTTTCCATTAATTTATACTAATTTTTTTCATTTCATTTAAAAAAAATTACTTTTTTGAAAATAGTTTATGAAATAATTCCCAGGCTATGAAGAATTGAAGTGATTGAAGTGTGGATTAGTCTAAAGTAGCAAGCATAAGATTGCCTTTTCTAATTTAGTTATACCAAATTCAAATTTATATAATAAAGGAAAAGATATTCATAAGTGGAAATGCAATATCTCATGAAAATATTATCCAATCTAAATGAAATTTATATATATTATTAAAAATTAAAGATTTTGGGTTATTAAAAATGATCAATTAGAGGTCAATATTTCTGATGTAGTAGTAATAAATATATTAATAAGTAGCAAAATAATATCTCAAAAAATGTGATTTGAATGAAATTCATGTATATTGCTATAATTCATATATTATTGCTATAATAAATTTTATCCTAAAAGATCAAATTTAAAATATAAATAAAAAAAGCGGCTTAAAAATGAACGAAAACAAAATTTTTTATTACAAGTTCAAAGTACTTTCAGCAATGCTAAGCCCATTCTCAATGCAATAACTGACTCTTTTTCAGTGTTTAAAACAATGTTCTTGTATTCTAATTTTAAAGTTATTGCATTGAGAATGGGCTTACATTGCTGAAAGTACTTTGCTTGTAATAAAAAATTTTATTTTGGTTCATTTTTAAGTTGCTTTTTTTATTTAAATTTGTTTTGTAAACCTTGATTTTTTTATATGGATCAAATTTGTTAAAAATGATCAAAATTAGATTATTATTATTATTATTGACTCAGTTCTATTTTCATCATTTTACATTTTCAAAAAAGAAATAAAATTGAATAATGGAAAGGATTGCATGATTGATTCATTAATCTTTACTAACTTTTTGTGTTAATCATTTGAAATTTTGCTCAAACAAATAATTTTCTATATGATTTTCTTAGTTTTTCTATCAGACAAATGATTTATTTTAGAAACAAATCAAAAATTCAAAATTGCCTAAAATCCATAAGTTCAAAAGGAAGTTTCAAAATTGATTATTTTGAAACTTTTGAATAATTTAATTTTATTAAGTGCTGATTAAATGAGATGTAATTATAAGTATAATCATTCAAATTAGTATAATCAGTATCGAAAAAAGTTTCAAAGAGGTGAATTAAAGCAAACAACACCTAATATGTTAACATATTATCGATTCCAGCTACACTGTCATTTTCTATTGCAATCACTGAAGCATACACAGGATAAACGATAGTTGTGAAGGTGCAAACGAACTCTCTACCATAGCCTATTGCTGTGTAACTAATAACCAAAATCACAAAAAATGCAAAAATATATAATATATATATATATTGTGATTTTGGTTATTAGTTACACAGCAATAGGCTATGGTAGAGAATTCGTTTGCACCTTCACAACTATCGTTTATCCCATGTATGCTTCAGTGATTGCAATAGAAAATGATAGTGTAGCTGGAATCGATAATATGTTAATATATTGAGTGTTGTTTGCTGTAATTCACCTCTTTGAAACTTTTTTTGATGCCATAATTACTTTGATTCCTTACTATTGGATGTGGAAAATGCTATTTTTGATTTTTTGTTAGTATAATAAGTATATGTAACTTTTATTTCTTCTGTAAAATCTCAAAAATACAGGGTGACAATTAATGAACTATATGAAATAAAACGGAAATTAGTGACAAACCACGTAGTACACAAACTGTATTGCACATGTAAACGGCACTACAGACATTCGGATTTAGGTTATGACATGTTCGATATGTCTGCCATCTCTGGTGATGATGTGGCGCAGACAAACAGCAAAATTCTGTATGACCCGCTGAAGTGTCGGAACATCAATGCTGTCGATGACCTCCTGAATGGCAGTTTTCAGCTCGTCAATGGTTTTGGAGTTATTTCTGTACACCTTGTCCTTAACATAGCCCCACAAAAATGAGTCACATTTGTTCAGATCCGGGTAATATGGCAGCCAAGTGAGTCCCCTTCCAATGGCCTCTGGGTACCCCAGAGCCAGAATGCGGTCCCCAAAATGTTCTTTCAGAACGGCAAACACTCTCATGGTCCAATGGGGTCGAACTCCGTCTTGCATGAACTACATATTGTCGAAATCAGGGTCACTGGATAATGGGTATAAAATCATTTTCCAAAACCGTCACGTATCGTGCAGTAGTCACTGTGTCGTCAAGGAATATCGCACCGATTATTCCATGACTGGACATTGCACACCACACCGTCACCTGTTCAGGGTGGAGAGACTTCTCGATTGCGAAATGCGGATTCTCAGTCCCCCAAATGTGCCAATTTTGCTTATTGATGAACCCATCCAAATGAAAATGGGCTTCGTTGCTAAACCGAACCATATTCACATCAAATTCTTAGTCGTCAATTCTCTGGACAATAGTGTTGGCGAAAAACAACCACTGTTCCATGGCCACGGGGCCTAATGGCTGATGGGTTTGAATTTTGTATGGGAAGAGATGCAGGTCTTCAACAACGATTTGTCGCAGGGTCTCCTGGTTGATTCCCACCTGTTGTGTAGCTCATCTGATCGATTTCCGTGGGCTGGTTTGAAACACAGCGCGTGTCTTCGCGATGTTTTCGGGCATTTTCATACTTGTTTGTCGACCGACATTGCCAACTCTGTCATCACAAACACTACCTGTTCTCTCAAACTTGCAAATCAAATTCTTGATTGTTAGCACACTTGGACTGGTTGTCTTTAACTTGTACTCGGTTGCAAACTTCCTTTGCGCCGTAATCCGACTGTTATTGCTTGCATAATAGGCCTTCACAAGTGATATACGCTCCTGCACGCTGTACTGTGACATTTTCACTTGCAAATGGCCGACATCAACACGTATGTGCATGCGCATATGAATTCCCATCATGCCCTGTGGCCAGCCACGCAGTTTGGACATCATTACGCAAACCATTCAGAAGTTATGACGGTTTTATTTGATGTAGTTCATTGTCACCCTGTATGATTCTACCTTTTTAGTAGTTGATTCAATTAATATAAAAATTGTTATATAATTTATATTTTAATAGTAATTTATATATATTTCATTTATAATGTATAATTTTTTAGTATCATAATAAGATGGCACCAATTACTTCATGTACCTGTACACAGAAGCCTTTAGAAGCATCTTCAAATATAACCACAGAATCTAAAATTTATTGTCAAGCTTTGGATTCTATTGATGATAAGGTAAGAAAATAAATTGATTAAAATTTTTTAATGCATATTTTTAAATATAAGAATATTTGTTTGTAAATTTAATTTTTGAATCAAATAACAATAAATTTGTATACAGTAAGTTGTCATTTAATATCCAAGTTTTTAAGTTCTTGAAATTCATGACTTTAACTAAACTCAAAAACCCCATAGGCCTAGTATTATAAGTTTGAAGTTACATTTTGGCTTTCCTTTTGGCATTAGAAGAGAGACTATTTGGTAATTTTTATCATCTAATCATTACTGTTCTGTTCAATAATGGAATGAAATTAATGAAAAATATGATTTAACTGTAAATTTTTATTGGAAAATGTTACTTAGCAATTATATGTCATGATTTACAAAAAAGTAAAGTATTTTCTAATAAGAGACACCTTAGAATTTACAAGTATTATGTCCTCTGATTAGTTTTCCTTAACATCAGTTACAATCATTCACAAATAGAGAAGCTAATATGATGTAGCAATATGTGATCTATACCATAATACATTCCAGATCCTACACCATAATATGGAATAGTGAGAGTTGAGGAACACCAGATTGATGTTAAACTAGCAAACATGAGAATGCTCTGGTGGAAAAATTTTATGAATCTAATATTGAGGTAAATTGTAAAAGAATGAAGATTATTAGTCAAATGTGTCCTGAAGAAGATAGATTTGTTGCAGAAACTCTGGAAATTGTGAAAAAAAAAGAAAAGAAAAATTTGATATTATTATTAATGATAAACCATCAGAGAATGTGTAACACTTGGATATACACAGGTAGGCCTCCATTAGTGCGAGTTCAAATAATGCAATATTCGATTAGTGCGACTTAAAAATGATACCGTTTTTCACTTAGTGCAAGTAAATATTCAATTAATGCGAGTTATAAGCATAGATCAGTCTTACTAACAAAGGTCTGTCCCCTTTTATGGTGTCAATTAACAAATTAATGTTAATTTTCAGTTAGTAAAACCGGAGGAGGAGCAGTCCAAGAACAGTCACTTGGCTTTGAAGAGATGAAACATATTTGCCTATTATATCGCTGTGCTACCGATATTATTTATTTTCTTTTTTGTTAAATTTTTTTAAATAAAGATATTTTTAAAAATTTATTTGCCTACCAGAAACATGGGCTTTTTTTGCCATTAGCTATTATTTGCCTATTATACTGCTGTGCTACACATATTATTTATTTTCTTTTATTTATTACCTGATTTTTTTATTTAAAATAAAACTTGTAAAAAAAATTTGTTTTTGTTATCTTTTGCTGTCATATTCTGCTAGTAAACAAATATAAAACTTGTTAAAAATTTCTCATTGGTTCATTAACTTAGCTAACTAGTTCTATCTGGAACTAATTTACTGTAACTATAAACAACTGAGTAACAAAGTTCCAAACAAAAGCACACTAAGCAATGAAAAATAACTTAGTTTAATGTAGAACACAAAAATGCTTTTGGTATCAATAATACTATCATCAGTTGTACATATTAGAATACATAGAATAGAACAAAGGAACATTTTTTTAAAAATTTAACATTATAAATGAAAACAATATAAAAATAGATGGAAATAAATAAACAAATAAAACTAAAACTGTTCAATTAAGTTGTACTATTTTATAGGGAGGGGGAAGGATTAATATTATTTATTAAACATTTTTATGAACTGCATATTTCCAGGCTGTACTTAGACCGTCGGGCTATCTCCTAAATTTATTCTATGTATTCTAATATGTACAACTGATGACGGTATTATTGATACCGAAAGCGTTTTTGTGTTATACATTAAACTAAGTTATTTTTCACTGCTTAGTGTGCTTTTGTTTGGAACTTTGTTAATAAAAGTAAAACAGTTTAATAGCTTTGTCTTTATACAAACAACTGAGTTCTGCTGCTTCCAAAATTTTTCAGAAAACAATTGTATTATTAGTATATGTAATATTTTTATATTTATCTAATAATAAAATAGTGTATTTATCCTGCTTCAAGTGCTTATTGTGATTTCTTGTGAACTAATATACTGATTCAATAAAGCTGCAATGCTTAATCACAAATCGACTATCCAGTCAATTTTCGATCCAAAATTGGCGGCCGGCGGCGCTCAACTTCTGCTTTCGATTCGCTATTTTGGTTTCAATTTGGTGGTTGGTTTGATGATGGTTTGAGATGCAATTCTGGTAAGTTATTAATTTAGATGATCAACAATGATGTAAAAAAAATGAAAATAAATATTTCTTAAACAGTTAGTATTGTGGTTATTCATTGTGAGGTTGGTTAATGGCTGGAATCTCACAAAGCAAGAACCAATTACCATATTTTACATATAGTTAATACTTTGATTAGTGCAAATTTGAATAGTGTGAGAAATTCATGGGACCCATTATTTGCACTAATTGAGGCCTACCTGTAAATAGGAAGTGACTACTAAATATATATCCTTCTGACCTTGTATTATTAAGTTTTTAGTGTTTAATAAGTACAATGGATTCCGCTTAATTGGGACAGCCACGTAATTGGGAACAATATATATATAGTGGATTCTGCTTAATTGGGCCAAATCTCAAGAATTCTATATATATAGTAGATTCCAGTTAATTGGGTCAAATCTCAAAGAACAGAAACCAAACTAATAAACTAATACATAATTTAAATGCTTAATTGGGACAGCAGCAGAAAAGGAATTTTTGATATATTTTAGGGATTTTTCGAAAGTATGGTGTTTTCAATTTTTGATATATTTTAGAGATTTTTCGAAAATATGGCAACATAATTTTCAATTTTTGGTATATTTTAGGGATTTTTCGAAAGTATGGCAACACTGCATACACTAATACTTGTTGTGTGCTTTCTTAAAAAATCCTTATATAAAAATTATAACAATATTTTATTGGTTGTTCTTATGTATGTTGTCTTAAAAAAAAATTCCTTATATAAAAATTTATAATCACTTCTTAAAAAATCCTGATATAAAAATTATAACAACATTTTATTGTATCCGGTAATTTCAGGTTAAATCTTTCTACAAGACAATACAGACTAACACAATGGAGTGTTCAGATTAAATTTCTACAAGACAATACAGACTAACACAATGGAGCAGGTTGTTTCTTCACATCCTATTACATACATATCGTCAACACACTATCACCGCACTAATATAAACATCGTTTCTTTAATAAAATTATAAGTAAATATCATCCTTGATAAATAATACGCATCCATTCTTTAGTAAAATTATAAATAAATTATCGTTGATAAATAATACACCAGTACTGTATTCGGCAACACTAGCATGATGAGAATCAGTTATCTATCAAGCGTGATGAGAATCAGTTATCTATCGTCGTGAGTCTGGCAAGTGTGCCTCTACTTAAGAGTTTACTGTTACTGTACCTAGCGATATTCATTTACAGTGTCGATTTTTTATGTAGTTTTTAAATCTTGGCCAAGATGTCAAGAAAGGATTTTACACTTTCAAGTAAATTTGCTTGGCTGGATAAAATTAAAAGCCAGCCATTTAATACAAGCCATGATAGACTCGCTCAAATAAACCAAAATCTACCATAGCACGTTTCCTACAATAAGAAAATCAACTGCATGAGTAGTGGGCATTACAGAAAGAAATTCCGAGAACATTAAAAAAAAGCATGATGAAAAGGATCCAGAAGTTGAAGAAGCATTAGATTAATGGTTTTCTATAGTTAGCAGGCGAGGTGTGAATATCAGCGGCCCAATGTTGAAGACGAAGTCAGAGATCACTAAAAAGCTAATAATTAGGTAACTATTTTAATAAAGCATTAAAATAGGTACCTAATTATTATTTTTTAACCTACTTATTTATTTACCTACGAATTATATATTTTATTTTAGAATTTATTATTACTTCGTTTAATTGGGACAGCCGCTTAATTGGGCCCAAATGGCTTAGTCCCAATGTGTCCCAATTAAGCAGAATCCACTGTATAGCTATTTGTAAATTAACTTATTAAATAGTATATCCTATTACCTTCTTTATTGTAAATATGTATTAATTTGTTTTTGAATATTATGTTTTTGTTATTGTATTTAATTTAATTTAAATTATATTTAGTAAATGAGTGTATGTGTTTGATTTAGAATTTACAAGTTTAATAAAATATATTTTCCACTTTTGAAATGAGCTGAATTATTTACATAGAATTCGAATTCTTGTATGTTATGTATTATTTGCTGAAGATGGCTTTGTAAAGCTGAAATATATTTTCCACTTTTAAACTTGAACTGAATTATTTATATTCATACACTATAACTCGATCATCATTAATTATGCACAACATATTATAACTTTTTACAAATGATAATTGTAAATGGATAAATAGTTTATAGAAAATTAAATTAATTCTTATGAATTGTTAAATTTTTTGAAAAACATTAAATTTAAAAAATCTTAATACTAAATCAAATATTAAAATTTAACTAATGCACTTCTAGCAGCTGAGGAAAAGTTTCTTTTATATGCTAATGTTTTCTGCAGTATATTTCAAAATAAACCTAATTAATATGAAAAAATTTATTTTGTGAAATGTTGCTTAATTTTCATTGAAATCTTTTGAAATTTTTAGAGTTTATTACATTTTTCATTCCCTTTCTAATGATATGAGATCTTTTTTCAATTTTATTTTCTTTTGCAATTTTTTGTTCATTATATTAGATCGAAGAAAACACAATATTTTTGTATGAAATCTTAGCCATCCAATGAAATATATATGATTTTTTGATAACAACAACCCTTTTGAATAAAATAAACTCTAAATGAAGAAAATCGAACCATATTTAAAAAAATTATTCATAAAAAATGAAATATTATGCAAATTTTCATTAAGGAATATAATTAGTTGAAAATTTACATAAATTTATTTAAATGTTGTCATTTTTATTAATAAAATATGTTTATTAGTATGTTTTACTTCTTATCAATAATTTTTATTTTAATATTTTTCAATTGATTTTAAAAACAACAATATACATGAAAATCATCCACTCTATACATAAACAGCTATAATATTGCCTCCTTTAATTTAATTGGCTTGCAGCTGCTTTGTTGACACTACCAATACCATGTGCAGCACAGTAAAGTAGGCGTGGCCACAATTTCCTGTGAAATCACTGGCTGCCATAAAACAATAAAAGCGCCATGCCCCTTTAAATAACCTGAGAGTTATTTACATTAGGATTTTCTTGTATTTTATTTAATTATTGGTGAAAATAAAGCAGTAAATGAACAAATAAGAAACAATATTGTATATATTAACAGGATTAACCAACATTTTTGTATCATTGACAATATTTTTTCAGTTTTACAAATTTTATAGCTCATCATACTAAAATTTCATGTTACTATCAGTACTATCAATTTTATTTTTGAAAATTTAAGTAAACTTAAAATTTTCAAAAATAAAATTATCTCATCCCAGAGTTGAAATAAGATTAATAAAATATAATAGAACAGAAAATGGAATCAGTAAGATTGGATAAAAAATAATCTTTTGTATGGATTGCAATAGTATAATTTGTATGGATTGAATTAGTAAAAAATAAATTTTACTAATTCAATCCATACAAATTATCTAGAGTTTGCTGAAATTTTCTTTAAATTACATTTTAATCAAAAAATTTAGGATTCATCATTGGAGAGAGAGATTTTCACCCAATAAATGTGAAAAACCAATTTGCAACAGCTATACTGAGTAAATCAGGATTGAATTTTTGAATTGTTTTTTTTATCATTTTTTATTCCACTTCCATAATGTATAGACATGTCAACAGACCTCAGTGGTTAAACAATTAAAATTAACTTTTATATTACCAATAACATTTTTGGTATAAATTGATAATTTGGTAAAATCAGTGATGATGTAAAAATTACATGTATCAAGTATATGAAATTCAAATTTATTATTAAAAGAATTTTTGATTAAATTATTTTAATGCCTATTTTTTGTTTTTAATTATCTAACAACTTCAATTTCATATGTTAATTATCTATTGATAAATTCTAGAAAAATTAATATTGTCAGCAGGCAAATATAGTTTGTAATAAATATGCTTATTTGATGAAAATGTTCATTTCCTTATATTTTTTATTATTTAAAACATTATTTTTTAGATTATAGAAAATAATGAATATCCATTATAAGATAGATTCATGTCTGAAAATGCTAATGATTTTCAATAGTTCTTTTCTAAATTATATTATTTTTTTTAACAGTAATTATTCATTATGTGAAGTTTCTGTTGGAGAGGGTGGTGTTGTCAAACAAAGAAGGCTACCTGATCAACTGCAGAATTTAGCTGAACGAATTGGACTAAGCAGCCGATATTATTTAAAAAATAATACATCTACAGAATCATTAGTTCCAGATGAATTAGCTAATGTATGTATGATATAATTATTTATGAAATGACAATACGTACTTAGACCATAGAAAAATTTATTTTTGATCTGAAAAATATAAAACTTTTTGCATAATATTAATATCTAAATTAAATAGTACATGTAGGAAAATATTTATCATAATAGAATATAAACAAATTGGAGAATGTTTGTTTTCTATTATGAAGCATATATTTTGTATGTACAGTAGGTGGTCGGTTAACAAGCATAATCCGTTCAAAGACAATGTTCATTATCCGAATTTTTCTTTAACCGATCATCGATTTACCATAGGTTTTTATGGGAATTTGATTAATTCATTTGATCATCGATTTACCATAGGTTTTTATGGGAATTTGATTAATTCGTTCTAGATACCCAAAAATAAATAAATAAATAATTATATAATTTCTTGTTTTTCTCTCTTCTTCGGGATTTTTTGGATGCGATTAATTGCATTGTCATTGTAGAGATCCCAAGCCAACTGACCTCATCCTAGCGTGGTAGAGATCCCCAAGCCTATTGACCTCAACCTGGTATGGGTGCAATCTAAGACCAAAAAATTGTAAAATCTCTCTCTTACCTTCTTTAATAAATGTTTGATTTGTAGATCTCCCCAAGAGATCCTCAAGCCTATTGACCTTAACTTGGTATGGGTGCCATTTTAACTAGGATCCCCAAGCCTATTGACCTCAACCTGGTATGGGTGCCATTCTAACATAAATGTTATAAAATCTCTCTCTTACCTTCTTTAATAAATCTTTGATTTTTTTTAAGTTGTCTCCGAGTTTATTTTATTCGGGGAAAACTACTGTTCTTCCATCCTTACCATATGTCCGTGAACGCACAAGACCTAAGCCTGTCATTCTGTTAGAATAGTTAAGCTGCCATATCTTTGTGATATATTTTTTATCTGGTGGTGGCTACTTATAGCTCATCACAGGCTGGCCAACATCCATGATGGGGTCAACCTGATGGTTGAAGGATGAGGTTCAACGGACTACCTGATCAACTGCAGAATTTAGCTGAACGAATCAGACTAAGCAGCCGATATTATTTAAAAAATAATACATCTACAGAATCATTAGTTCCAGATGAATTAGCTAATGTATGTATGATATAATTATTTATGAAATGACAATATGTACTTAGACCATAGAAAAATTTATTTTTGATCTGAAAAATATAAAACTTTTTGCATAATATTAATATCTAAATTACAAAGAAGGCTACCTGATCAACTGCAGAATTTTAGTAGTAACCTATCCTGACCAACTGTAATCCAGAATTTTAGTAGTAACCTATCCTGACCAACTGTAATCCAGAATTTTAGTAGTAACCTATCCTGATCAAGTGCAGTATTTTTCAGGAGGGGTCCGAGCTGGCCTCCTGAAAAATTGGAGGAGTGGGACCCAGATCCTCCAGGATGGTAACACAGATTTACCACGCAGCCATCCAACCAACTTGTCAATTTGTCAATCTCGGGTCATCAGTTTGTTCTGTGAAGTGTTCGTTATCCGAACATAAAAATCTTTCGCAAAAATGTTCATTAACCAATCACCCACTATATGATCAAATTTTCTGCGGGTCCCACAGTTTGTTCTGTAAAGTGTTCGTTATCCGAACATAAAAATCTTTTGCAAAAATGTTCATTAACCAATCACCCACTATATGATCAAATTTAAGTAAAATTAATGTTATATAAAACTAAAGTAAATATATATAAACTCATAGTAAATATATATTGCTAACTCATTGCAGTAATGATAGGCTACTAAAGGAGGAGTTAATACATATAAAAGAAATAGCACAAAAACATGGTTATAGCAGGAAAATAATAGATAGGACGTATAATGAGATATACAAAAGACAAAGAAGTATGCAGAACACCCATTAAGATCAAGAACATCCTAGCACAGAAGACTCCAATAGTCAACAGAACGTTAGCTTTGTGGTAATACCAGATAGGCTAAGGAATTTTAAGATGGTAAATAAGATTATAAACAAAGGGAATAAAAGACCTTCCTATAAAAGATCACAGATGGTCTTTAGTCTCTTTAGGAACATGAAAGATGACTATAGCCAAGAAGAGTGCATGGAGTGTACCAAATACCGCTAGAAAACCTAAAAAGTGGCCAAAAAGATAGGGGGCAACAGCTAGAAATTTAAGAGATAGAATTAGCAAATATAAAAGAGATATAAAGAAATGTAATCTAATAATGACTTTAGCGAAAAGGCTTATGAGTGCAATGTGAAGATAGAATGGGAGAACAGTAGTGTTAAAACAGCTAAATGACGTAAAGGAGCTTAGTATAGCAGAAGAAATACAGATCTACGAAGGAAGTAGACAAGGGATAGGAATAAATGATAGACAAACAAATAATGCTTCAAATGCAGAGCCTGATTTGCATTTTTGGAGTCTTAGGACGAGCAAGGTTTTGGGGCCTCTAAAAATTTAAATCAGCTACCTCTAATTTTAAAGGCTCCTTATAAGGAACCTTTAAAATTTTACTTTCTATCTAGCACTTTAATAAAAACCCAATTTTTCATATTAAAAGTTTATAAAAGTTGAAAACTGATTGATAGTTTTGGGGCCCCTAGGACGCGGCCTATTCGGCCTATTGGTAAATCCGGCCCTGTTCAGATGCATGGAAGTTTGCTTTAGGGGAAGTTCTGCAGTATGACAAAGATAGATAATTTTTAGTGCAAATTTAATCGTACTTTATATTTTAGAACTTAAGTAGTTTATATTTATATTTATTTTTATCTTTTATTTATTTGCATGATTTTCCAAAAGCTTTATTTTAAAAAATAAAAAAGACTTTAATCTTGAATTTTTGAACGATTAAATTTGTTCTCTATTCTAGAATAATATCATCTTGTAATATTATGTTTTAAACGTTATTTGTTCTGTTATTTAAATTTACTGTAAGAGTTGATGATGGCTTTAAATGCCGAAAATGTTTCTCATATTAAAAAGTTTTTTAAAAAGCTATCTTGGTCTGTTTAAAAGTGCTTTAACATAATTAAAAACTTAAACACCGAAGAAAGCAGTAATATTTAAGTTTTACGCAGCATAACTGAGCCAGCTATAATTTGAGATGCAATATCTCAGGGAGTTTAGTATATGTTGGAAGAAATTATCTAGAGCAGAAGAAACATGGCAATTTCTTAAGCAGTGTAAAATGAATATATATACGGGGTGGCTAAAATGTATGGAAACAGCTGAATATTTTGAAAACGGTTTATCAGAATTCTTTGAAATTTGGCATGAAGTTAGGTATGCTTAATCCTACTATCCCTGTTTTTTCAACTTTATATCATCGTTTGTTTTCAAGATCCAAGACAAACTTCATTTTTTTAAAGGGCACTAGGGATTAATTTGACCATATTTGAAAAGAGCATTTCATCCTGAATTCAGTGATATAGACATGCCTATCTTATCTTTTAGGAAAACCCAAAAAGACCCATGTTGACTTTAATGTTCATGATGATAATTCGCTGTGATCGCTGCTAATGTTTCCATATGGCTGGATTATCAGACTGCAATCGGTCACTATTTTACAAAAAACATTGCAAAACTTTAATAAGATACTCAAATCTTAGTTTTGAAAATGATAATAAAAATAACAGACAAAATTAGAATCAACATACTGTATTATAAAAAAAAATTCAGTTATTATAATAAATGCTTGAAGTGCTGTCCGTTTATTTCCTGGCAATAATGAACACATTGAAGGACGTTTTGCAATGAATCATTCAAAGTGTTTGGTGAAATACTGGCGGTTTCGTCCCTTATTTGTTCTGACAACTTCTCCATACGCATTGTTTTGTTAACAAACACCTGATTTTTTTATATGATTCCACAAGAAAAGTTAAGTGAACTTAAATTGGGTGATTGAGGTGGCCATTAGATTGTTACTCTCCCTCCTATCCATCTAAACAGGAATTGTTTTGTATAAATATTGGTATACTTGATGCCTAAAATGTTTTTGCAATGTTTTTTATAGAAAAGCATCCCATTGCCATCTGATGATCTGGCCATGCAGAAGCATTAGCAGCAGTCGCAGTGAATCATCGCCATGAACCTTAAAGTCAACCATGGATCTTTTTAAGGTTTCCTAAAAGATAAGATAGGCATGTGCTATATCACTGAATTCAGGATGAAATGCTCTTTTCAAATATGGTCAAATTGACCTGTAGTGCCCTTTAAAAAAAATGAAGTTTGTCTTGGATCTGAAACAAATGACGATATAAAGTTGAAAAAAAGAGAGATAGTAGGATGTAAGCACACCTAACATCATACCAAATTTCAAAGAATTCTGATAAACCATTTTCAAAATATTTAGCCATTTCCATACATTTTAGCCACCCTGTAATATACTCAATATACAGGGTGTCCAAAAAGTCTGGAAACAGTTGAATAACTGAAGAAACATACTTTGGATTGAAAAATGAAAAAATACGTGTTCAATATTTTAAAAAAGCTATCCAGTAATATTAAAGTTGACCCATCCCCATCCCCTGGTGGTGGGAGGGGGTAACTTTGAAATCTCAAATGGGAACCCCCATTTTTTATTGCAGATTTGGATTATCCAGAAAAAATTACATTAGTTTGACCTAGGATTAATGACATTTTTTTCACAGATGGCACTACAATCGATAAAAATCAGAGAGAGGTACCAATGTCTGGAAATGACAATAACTCAAGTAATATACTTTGAATTCAAAGATTAAAAATACGTGTTCAATATTTTTATAAAAGCTATCCAGTCCAAAATTGACCCTTCCCCATCCCCTGGTGGTATGGAGGGGTGGGATAACTTTAAAAAGCTTAAATAGGAATCCCCAGTTTTTATTTCAGAATTTCATGTATGTACAATTGTACATACATGTATGTACATTTGTACATGAATTACATGTATGTACATTTGTACATACATGTAATTCATGCACGATTGGGACACTGTTAAGTAGCTGGAGGTCAGCAATTTGAACATCTAATTAAGTAGGGGATTCTGCCATTATTGACTTGATGATAGATGAGGGATGAGGTGACTCACCTAAAACAAGCACCCGAGGAAACAGAAACCTACTACGTCCACATCGTTATTCCTGGGTAATATTGTTGATAACAGAAGTTTTTGAAAAAATTCAATGCCATCTATCATGAATCTATAGATTATTTCAATTAAAACTTACACTGTAAAATCTAATTCTGCAATAAAAATTATTGATTATTAAAAGATTTGAAAGTTAGGGGTATGATGGGGTAACTTTCAAATCTCAAATGGGAACCCCCATTTTTTTTATTGCAGATTTGGATTCTCCAGAAAAAATTACATTAGTTTACCTAGAATTAATGTCATTTTTTCACAGATGGGGTGGGGTGGAGTCAGTTTTGGTATCATTGAATACCTTTTTTTAAAAATATTGAACATGTGTTTTTTATTTTTCAATCCAAAGTGTATTTCTTTTGAGTTATTCAGCCATTTCCAGACTTTTTGGATACCCTGTATATAATCAACATTTAGTCAAGAGATATATAATAACAGTCTTAATGATGGATGTATACAATTTATATCATATTACAATAGTTGTTATGACATGGTAACTTTACTACTGATAGTAACATTTGAATAGTAACTAATAATAGCATTCAAATATAATTCTACCACAAATCTTTTTCAGTTTTCATCTATAGGACAATACAACAAATTAAAAAATCATTTTTATTTTGATGAGTAAAAAATATACAGTGAAAACTTACTTCACAACCATCTGTATAAGAAGACCATCTGATGTGACGACCACGATTTTATGGGAACAAAATTTTTTCCCATAGAAATATGCTATTTGACTCTTCAAATTCAATGCATCGCGCCATGTGTAAACAGGTATATACAGTTACAATTTATTACAGGATTTCTTTAAAAATTGTGTCCTTTTGCAATGGGATTTTTTTGCCTAGACTTATTATTTGAATACCTCCCTAACTCGACCACGGCCATCATTTTTATAGACCAAACATTAAGTGAAACCATCTATAATGACCTTAATTTTTTAAAATCACTACTATTTGACTATCTTTATTGCTTACATCAATACCATTTTCTTTTAAACTTAAATTTAATTTAAGCCAAACCACTATGATTGAAAAAATTGCACTGTGCGAATTTTTCCCTATCATTTATACCACAAAAATGATGTAGAGAGCTGGATTAAGGAAATCACAGTGTCATTTTTACTTTAATGCAATATCTTTTTAATATGCATGTTCCTTAGATTAGTATCTGTGATATGATAATTAAATTTTGTATTAAAAACATTTAAAATCATAACTTCAAGGCCTATGGCAAAGTGATATGGGGAAAAAAGGGAAAGTGAAAACAATTAGCCACCGTATCCAGATGTTTGTGTTCTACACAAGTGTATTAATCAAATCTAATCTCACACATGTGATGTTATCACTACACTTTAGATGCTGAAACATGGCTAAACAGAAAGTTAATGCCTTGAATTTAGAACAGCGGATAAAAATGATTGAAGACAGAAGAAAGGTTTTTTTGAATGAGCAATTGCAGAAAAATTTAATGTGGGGAAAACACAGATCCACAAAATATTGTCTCAAAAAGAAATTTTGACTAAATGGAGGAATAACAGAAATTGCAACCTTAAGCAAATGACACCTTGCAAGAAACATGTTGAAGAATTAAACTGGCATCAGCAATAGAAAATAATGAAAAATTGTTGTCTCAATTAAACATCAAACACTGCTTTGCTGCTAAACAGAAAGTTAATGCCTTGAATTTAGAACAGCGGATAAAAATGATTGAAGACAGAAGAAAGGTGTTTTTGAATGAGCAATTGCAGAAAAATTTAATGTGGGGAAAACACAGATCCACAAAATATTGTCTCAAAAAGAAATTTTGACTAAATGGAGGAATAACAGAAATTGCAACCTTAAGCAAATGACACCTTGCAAGAAACATGTTGAAGAATTAAACTGGCATCAGCAATAGAAAATAATGAAAAATTGTTGTCTCAATTAAACATCAAACACTGCTTTGCTGTAGAAATTATAAAAAATAAAAATGGAATGCGACAAAGCACTATTGATAGTTTTTCCATACTAATTAAATATGTTGTGTTTTTGAATAAATGATAAACTGGGTTATAAATTTGTAACAAAAACATACGTTTCGATTTTATTAAAGTGTAATCATTTTGTTTCATTTTAAACATGCTGTATTATAATTAACCAGATGATCACCTGTATAAACGACCAGTTTTGATTGGAACGGGAGGTGGTCATCTTATACAGGTTCTACTGTATATATATATGTTTATTTATTTATAAGAGCATAAATTTGCTCATAAATAAATAAATATATATATATGAACAAATTCAATTTGAAATGTATCTGATCAGTAAGTTGAGGTTACAATTCTTTCATTTTGGCTACTTGACAATTAATGTTATCATATTTAGTTTTTTTTTTTGTTCTATTCTAGCTTCCACTAACTCATTTATCATTTAAATAAAGTCCATCCTTTATCCTTACAGAAAAACGTCATTTTGTTGACATTTCTTCATTATATAGTTCTATTCATTGCTTGTTTTGACCTATATCATTTATCAGTAACTAAATCATCCTATAACTGAATTGACCAAAATTATATAATTAATAAATCATAAAAATATAATTATATAATTTATTTCTATTTTCTATCATGCTTAGAAGGCTTGTGCTCAAATCTTTTTCAGTTTTGAAAGTTCATAAATATATTTATTGTAAACAAATGTTTTTTCTAATTTTTCATTGCTTGGAATCAATATCATTCATATAATAGAGTAGATAGTGTTTTTACTAAAACTTTCACAATGGATTGAATATATATATATATGTCATAACTCAGAATAAATAGCACTAGATTGTTATTTATTCTGAGTTATTGCTTAAGTCTTATATGCAGTTTTGGTATGTTGTTTTATATATATATGTCAGATTGTCAATTTTGTACTTCCAAATGCAGAGCAGTTGATGCTACAGTGCTGGCATCAAGATTAATAAATTTAATAATTTATGATTAATCAAAATTTTGATAAAAATTTTGATTCCAAATTTTATATTATTATATGGTGCTAAGTATAGAGATAACATATGATATAGAAAGTCTGGGTTTAACCTCAAACTTCCTCTCGGGTTACGATTCGACCTTTCCTCTGTTGGTTCGCCTTTCGTTGATGTACTTAAAGTAATGTGAATATGAAAATCATGTCACTCGAACCAATCTAGAACAGCGTTTCTCAAACTTTTTTCATTACGAGATTTCGTGTCAAACTTTTTTCCTTCACGACCCCATTTTTCATTACGAGATTTTTCGCGACCCTATCTGCTAGATCAGCGCTTCTCAAACTTTTTTCATGCATGACCCCATTTCATTCACGACCCCATTTTTCATTATGAGATTTTTCGTGACCCCATTTTTTATTACGAGCGCTTCTCAAACTTTTTTCATTCATGACCCCATTTTTCATTACTAGCTCTCAAACTTTTTTCATTCATCACCCCATTTTTCATTACGACATTTTTTGCCAACTTTTTTCATTCATGACCCCATTTTTCATTATGACATTTTTCCCGATCCCAGGTATTAAATATGAAATAAAACATACAAATACATAAATCATTTATACACATATTTAAATATGAAATAAAACATACAGGTATATAAATCATTTACACACTTAATTAAAATGAACACAATCAAAAAACATACAAGTACATAAATCATTTACACACTTATTAAGATGAACAATAACGTACAAGTATATAAGTCATTTACACACTTATTAAGATGAACACAACCAATTAGTATATAAGTCATTTACACACTTATTAAGATGAACACAATCAACCAATCACTACATCATTTATACACTTATTAAGATGAACACAATCAGCCAATTACACATAAATCATTTACACACTTATTAAGATGAACACAATCAGCCAACTATACTGAAAATTCATATGTTGTCATACGTTAAATATTGGGTATTTGTAAATTACATATAAACTGAAATTCAAGTATTTGAATTTAATTTTTGCGACTCCTTACATATAAACTGAAATTCAAGTATTTGAATTTAATTTTTGCGACCCTTATAAACTGAAATTCAAGTATTTGAATTTAATTTTTGCGACCCCATTATATAAACTGAAATTCAAGTGTTTGAATTTAATTTTTGCGACCCCAGAATTTTGCTTCATGACCCCAAATGGGGTCGCGACCCATAGTTTGAGAAACGCTGATCTAGAACACTATATGTGGGACCGGACGATTGATTTTGATATGATTCAACTGCCAAGTGGAGACAGTCGAGTCAGGATTCTGACATCAGGTGTGATTAGTTTTCGAACTCACAGCAAATGCGGATTTTAGAGTTCAAGGCCGAAAGTTTTAATATTGGCACGTGGATAAGTGACAACTCCAGAGTTCAAAGCTGCTGGAAACGCACAGAAGTAACGACAACTAATTTGAATAATAATAACAAAAACATTTATTGACACTAAACTAATATATACAAAATTAACTTTCACCAAGACCAAACACTGACAATTTCAAGAATGGACATATGCAAATTATTAATTCTAATACTAATAGCTCAAGAAAAACCAAGGAAATCTTTTGTATTATACTTATAATAACCTGTCCTAACCTTAACTTTTCGTGTCTATAAACAATACCTTCTGTGAAAGAGCTGTCTCAAATTTTTCTTCCACTTCTAAAGTTGGTTTCACAGATTTGATGAATAGTTCTATGAGACGGAAGACACTTAGAGACATATCTAGACAAAACGACGGACACACCAAAAGTTCTCCTGGACAGGATTGACTTCCAACTTTTTGAAGCATAGTCTATCCCTGCCCCTCGATGTCTTCACCAATTCCGTCAGATGAGAGAAAGGGTTCGAATTAATTCCTGAATCCCATTCACTCCGACAGATGACGATTTTTCCCGGGATTGGCTGCAGGATTCAGGATTTTATTTTTATGACTCGGGGGTTGTTGGGAGATTTGGTAAACTTTGACGTCCTTAATGTCAGTGATGATGACTTTATTTTCTCTCTCGAGGTATGGTTTATAACAAGTTTTGTAATTTAAGTGGAAAAATTCTTACCAATGCCAAAAGATTATTCAAAAATTGTAGTCTAAAGATTTTCTTGGTTTTGCTAGCTTTCCTTTGTTCTTATGCTTTCTTAACTTTAAATAAAGCAGGTCTTTTTGTCCAATTATAATTATATACTGATTTAATATTATTTTCTAAAGTTATAAGAAATAATTAATAATTAGGACATTCGTTTAAGATATATATATTCTAGTATTAATGATTTAACATTCTAACATTTAGCAGAATAAGTAATTACCAATATCTTATAATATTATAAAAAAAATAAAACACAAAAAAAATATTTTGACACATATATATTGATAAAAGAAGGGAGCGATAAGGGAACAGTTAGCTTCAAAGGACGGTATCAGAAAACTGGTGACTGTAGTATATCTGCAGTTGATTAATCAGCTGGTAATAGGAGACTTTTAACTATGGTGACTGTTTATAAAAACTCCTGCACAATGTCTCCAAGACAAACACGTGTGCAAGAGCTGTAAATTTTAATTAGATGAATTTATAGAAAAAGGGAGCAATGGTGTGGTTTGGAATCTTATTTAGATGAATATATATAGAAAAGACGGTTAAAGGTGGGTTTTGGAATCTCATATATACCACATTAACAAATTACTCCATAGTTAATAATTAAAGTAATTCTTTTATTAAACTGAAAACTGATACCTTCAAAAAAGTATACAATCTGACTTTCCCGTCTGACTGTAAAATCCACTATAAAAACACAAACGTTAATGGGTTACTCCAAACTTGACTACTGGACATCCAATCATCCCAATAACAACATTTCTACTCTCACAATTTTCGAAGTCAGACGGAGATTCTCGGCCCTCTAGTGACACACTTTTTATCAGATACATCCAATTTACATTTTACTATCATACAAATTAATTAATGTACCAACAATAACATATAATTATTATAACTAACTTTCCAATTACTTATTTAATACAACATTCTCAATTTATCATTAATATAACAAACTTAGAGAATAAGATGATACACTGTCCATTGCATCAAAACTAAACATGGCCGTCCACTCCTCCTCCACATCAGCAACCAACAAGGTAAACCACTCCATTCCTTTTTTCTTAAAAATTCCTCGCCAACCCTTTGCTTGCTTATCAATCATCAATATCTATCACAGTGACATTATGAATACATTGACATGACACCAGTTTGATATAAGAATGGATGAAATCACAAAATAGATAATTTATATCATCATGACAATGTAACTATCACTGATATCACATTAAGCAATGATGCTTTCATCATGGCATTTGTGCTGTCACTGCAAGTCAATGTTAAAATTGGACAATAAAAAGCCAATGGATTCCAAAATGCTAAATAAATGAAAAATGATACATCAGAAAGTAGATGATTTTGTTTTCTGGAACTGCTTGTTTAAAATTTTAATTTCAGATGTAAGTACTGTAAAATGGTGTTTTTTCTTGGCATTATTGAAAAGAAAAAAGTAAAAATTTTTGAAGTATTATCTTGTGCTGGGGAGGACAATGTGCTGTTCGGGGGAGTGTCAGACACCATCTTAGAATATGTAATTTTAATCTCGTTGACAAAATATTTCTTAAAAAGTATTAACATTATAATAAAAAGATTCTTTATTAATTTATTGGTGTTTGTTTATAATTATAAGAAGAAAAGAGACTGGTTGATCAGTAAAAATAGTTTATTATTTGGAAATTTAAATAAGTTCATTCAGTATGTAAATGGGATGCTGTATAAGTGTAAGGATCCTGGGAAAGTTGATATAAATGTGTAAGAAAGAAAAAAGGAAATATATAAAAATATAAAAGTTGAAGAAAAAGTTTACCTTGTGGTTGGTGAGGAGGAGGTGTTGTGGTTGGGATGTTCTTTGTGCGGGACTGAGAATGAGTTATCGTCATGTTTGATATGGTATTAATTCTAAGTTATGGTAATTTGTACAGTAAGAGTTATTGTTAAAAAAAATTATATAATATTATAAAATTAATTAAAATTAAGGGAAATTAGTTATTTGAAACTGGATAATTATGTAAATGTTATTGTGTATAAAAGATCGGTGAGAACCAACCAATAGATGTCCTTCCTGAGTAGTACTCTTGTCTTTATGTTGTCTACGTTTGTTTGGCTGGTTTGTGTACGTTGCTGTTGGTCTACTGTTTAATGGGTTGGTGTAGTCTTGTATGTTTGTTGTTATTACTGTGGTCAGGAAGGAATTTTGTGAGTTATTCCTTAGAAAAAAGTTTGTAAGTAACAAGTTACAATTTTTTAATAAAGTTAACAGTTTTATGGATGCAATTCAGTGTTTGGTTAACTGGTTATGTTGTTCGGAACTTAAAATAGAAATAAGTGCTAAGATTATTCCAAAGGACAGAGTTCCGATGACCGGAAAGTTGAACATTAGATGACGGGAAGGGATGACCCCATTTGTCACATAAGTATTATTGGAAGATCATCACGAACAGTCCTTCTAGCAACCTGTGGCATGTTCTCATCTGGTGATTGTCGTCTTCATCAGTGTTTAGTACCGATGACTGTTGTGAACTGTCTTTTCATGTTGAGTCGTATTGGTCCTCGTTTAGTGAAAATCGTCGCTCGATACAAAAATCGTATTTGTTTAGAAGTAAAAATCACCAATGTTTAAGAAGAATTGTACATGTTGTTAACCAATTTAGTAAGTTATTTTTTGTTGTATATTTGTGTTCTAATAAAATTTAACAAGTTAAATTTATTATGGAAGCTGTGCTGTCACTACTGGACTGGTTATCCAATGTGGAGGTTAAAATCGAAATTAATATCAAAACAGAACGTCGACAACAGAGGGATGCGGGGGCAAGGGGTCCGAACCCTAGTGAGCAAGCTGGAGGCGGGACCGGTCCTCGTACAGATAACCACATGCAATTTATTGAAAATCAAAACATGTGTAAGATTCATATATAAATTTAAATGCTGAATATTTGACAGAAATTTCAGAATGTTTTTGAAGATTAAATAAAGGCACAATGATTAGGCTTATATTTGAAAATAGCTTGGCACTTTTACTTCGAAATTAAAAATTGAATAGGTAATTGAACTATTGAATTATAGTATCCATTAATGCATTTGGAATATTTTAATATCAAAAGGTAAATTTTTATATTGGAATTAATTATAAAACTCATCCCTGTTTTATTTAATAGAACAGTTTTCAAAGAATTCATTATCTTTGTAAAATGAAGGGTAACTATAAATTATTATAAATGATTTTGTTAAATAAAAATATAAATAAATTTTTGTATAAATTATAAGTAATATTTTTGTTAATCTCACAAATTTATTTCTGTTTAAATAAAATTCTTACTGCTATGAGTGCTTTGGTTTAATGGTAAGTGATAAAGTTCTTACTTTTATTTTCTTTTAGGAATTGCATCGTGAAAGTCAAGTACACTTTCTTCAGCTAAATAGTGTTGAAATTGCAACACAATTAACATTAGAAGATTTCAGTATTTTTCGTCAGATTGAACCTACAGAATACATTGATGATCTCTTTGAAGTCAAATCTAAATATGGAACTCCAATGCTTTCAAAATTTTCTGAAGTAAGACAACATTTTACCTTGAATTTTTTTAATATGTTGATTTTTAAACCTGATTCTTTATTTTCAGTTAGTCAATAGAGAAATGTTTTGGGTTGTGACTGAAGTATGTTCAGAACATCATTTGCTAAGACGAATGAAAATTATTAAGCAGTTTATTAAAGTTGCAAGTAAGTTTATGCTCTTAATGTTTTATATAATAAACCTTCATACATTTGTCAAAACACAGAATCTGATTTACAGTGGGTGATCGGTTAACGAACAGTTCAGATAACGAACACTTTTTCGAAAGATTTTTATGTTCGGCTAACGAACACATGTTCGGATAACAAACACTTAACAGAACAAACTGTGGGACCCGCGGACTGATGGAATGACAGGTCAGCCTGATGGCTGCGTGGTAAAGCTATGGCTTAACATTCTGGAGGATCCAGGAGTTCCACTCCTCCAATTTTTCAGGAGAGATCTGGACCTGGCCCATTGAAACCCATCCTTCTGGTTGACTCCATCATGGGTGTTGGTCAGCCTGTGATGATGGCAGCTCTATAAGTGGCCACCTCCAGATAATATTTCATGAGGATATATCGGTTTAACTAACCTAACGGAATGACGGGCTTAGGTCTTGTGCGTTCATGGACTTATGGGTAAGGATGTTAGAGTAGTAATTTTTCCCAATTAAAATGAACTCAGAGACAACTTAAAACAAATCAAAGATTTATTAAGGAAGGTAAGAGAGAGATTTTTACAATTTTTGGTCTTAGAATAACACCCATACCAGGTTGAGGGCAATAGGCCTGGGGGAATGGCATCCATACCAGGTTAAGGTCAATAGATTTGGGGATCTCTATCATGACAATGCTATTAATCACTTACAAAAAATCCTGAAGAGAGAAAAGCAATCGATATTGGACAGATTCTTTATCAGAAAATAAACATAAATGAAAATGCAATATTATGTATGTGTATATTATTGTTATTACATATAAATAAATGTAGTAAGAAATTATATAAATTTTTATTTATATTGTTATTACATATAAATAAATGTAGTAAGAAATTATATAATTTTTATTTATGTTTTTATTTACGTTTTTTTGGGTCTCCGGAACAAATTAATCAAATTCCCATCAAAACCTATACGATGATCAGTTAACGAACAATTCGGATAACGAACATTGTCTTGGAACAGATTATGTTCGTTAACCGATCACCCACTGTATTTTATACTTTGTTCTTTTTTTTGCATTATAACAAAATATTAAGCTTATGGTTGTTGTACATTTAAAACAAAATATAAGTTTAATAATTTTTAATAAATGCAAATGTAAACAATATGTACACAGTTGAACCTCTCAAGTGAATCCCGGATAAGTGGATAATCTGGTTAAGTGAATCAAATTCTCATAGTTTCATTTTGATTCCATGGGGAAGAGCCATTCTGCCTCCATCAAACTCTGATTTTGAAGAAATAGAGAAAGATGAAGAAATGACTGAACAGGAACTGCCACCTTCATTAATGGACACTATGAAAGCATTGGATACAATGTTACATTATTTAGAAGTAAATGATTGTGATTCATACGAAACTTTTTATAAATTAAAGTCAAACATATTTCAAAAAAAATTTAACTCAAAAATCAACTATCAAATATTTTCATAACAAATAGATTTTTGAAATATAGATTTTAATGTATGTACTGTATTTATTTATAGATAATAAAAATCTTGTCTTAGATTATAGAAATGGTATTTTCTATGTTATTTGCATGCTAATTTATTGACACCAGTTAAGTGGATATTCCCTTGTCAGTCAAAAGCTGATCCACTTAGAGAGGTTTGACTATATATAGGATGATTCAAAAAGGTTGTGCCAAAATTTACAGACTTATAGAGGATAAAATTCTGAGTATAAAAGTCTAGTTGCATTTTTTGATTTGAGGCTCCGTTTAAAAGATATAACACATGAAAGTTTTGTGACGTCATTTCCACTGTAATACACGAGAGACAAGAAACATTGAAAAAATTAAGTACTGAAATGAAGTTTATTGGTTTAAATTAACAAAAATGTGAAGTAATGTAACTTTGATTAATTAATAATGCTAGATGAAATCTAATGTTTGCAAAAATGACTTTGGATGTTGCAAAAAGTTCTCCTGTACAGATGTTCCACTGCTCTACTGTTTCCACTGTTGCATCCATGAGGTTTTGTATCTACCAATTCTGCATAAGAATAGTGATCAATAACACTCTCAAAAAGATTGTAGTAAACAATACACAACTACCAAACAAGGAAGAATTAGCAATTTAACATTCAAAAATGATTATGTTCGAAAATGAATGCTGCATTTAATATAAAACAATTACATTTCATTTAAATAATTGGTTGTCGCTAATTTAATAAACCATCTGTTCTCAATGCTCTAAATTTTTTTAGGATAGTTTTTAAGTGGTTAAAATTTATAGATGATTTTAGAAATGCAAATAAACATATTTTTAAAATATTTTTTGACTAAACCAGAAATAATACACGAGAGACAAGAAACATTGAAAAAATTAAGTACTGAAATGAAGTTTATTGGTTTAAACTAACAAAAATGTAAAGTAATGTAATATATATATATGTTGCAAAATTAGTGCATATTTTATTTCTAGAATTAAAATGAAGAGAAATTAATTATTCGAGAATTACGCTGTATCCTGAGCTACAATTCAAAACCGTGCCAATAAAATGTTTAATACTTAAATGCAGTATATAATTGTTAAATAAAATTTCTGTTAATATTATATTTTTCTTCTCTTATTTTTTTCTGAAATAGATGATCTATTTGAATTCTTATATTCTTTTTAGTATATCGAACACATGTCCTCAACAAATTTCGTAAAAAATGATGACTCAAACTATACTGAAGAATAGACTATAGTTGAAGGACATTGGAAAACTATATATAGGTACAAATCCATGTTCAACCATAAGGAAGAGGGATATAATAAAGATTTTCATGTAATATTCTTTTTACTTAAGTTTTCCTCATTATGTGCTACTTATTACACTGTTCAGGTTCTTTCAGATATTTTTAGAATTTTCAAATTAGAAAAATAAAAGGCCATATTTCATAGAGCAGTAATTTTAATGTTATTTAAAGAATAATATACTATTCATATTTTAGTTATTCTTCAAAAATTATTTTATAAGTTGTATATTATGATAAGTTATAAGTAAAAATATTGTTGAGAAATTTTTCTATTATGTAAAAACTTAAGACATATTCGCTAGATCAATGCTATAAGTGGATCTCTAAGATAGACAACTTAAAGTAATATTTCTATATGAAAAATATCTTTATAAGTTGGAATTTCTTGTATTGTATTCTTAAAGCAATTTATCACAGAATTTTTCAGAATTGTGTTATAAATTGTAATCGAAATTTACAGTCAATTCAATGGTACTATTCTCCTGGGTGCCTACACAACAACAGCTATTAAACTTTAGGTCACTACCGTATGTTTGGCACGTTTACAAATCATTTTGAGGTCTTCTAACATTGATGTTATTGGAAAAACTGTTTTAGTGTTCCTAAATATATTGAAATTTATATTATAATGACGACCCTAAGTTATCATGCAATTCTATCATAATCGGTCTTTACAGTAACTACCGTGAAATACAATGAATTGGATTGAAAAATAATTATTTTTATAACAACAATGACTATAAATATCATTCATTCAAACAAAAAATTCAGTAGAGTATATTTAATTTGGGAAAATATATATGTAAATGGCTATAAATTAATATAGAAAAGATAAATCGAA
The DNA here is from genome assembly GCA_000484575.1 of Olivierus martensii. Lineage (NCBI taxonomy): Eukaryota > Metazoa > Arthropoda > Arachnida > Scorpiones > Buthidae > Olivierus > Olivierus martensii. Next base: position 20,808 of record AYEL01083119.1, on the reverse strand, counting down.
TTGAAAACCTTTATGTTACAAACGAATTCGATCTTTCATTGCATTTTCATTTAAATTAATTTCATAAAAACATTTTAGAAAGAAGAAAACTATCCAAAAAGAAAATTTAAATTACATCACAACACATTAAGATCAATCTTAAAAATTTTAATATTTATATCTATTTAGCATGTAATAAAAATGCCAAGAACATATCATGATAGATTAAAGCTTGCCAGTGTGTTTGTAAGAAATTATAGCCTAGGTATTATGCAATTAGAATGTTCTAATCAAATCCTAAACATTTAGTAGCATATAATGATATCAATTTATAGGAATGCCTTGTTTATTTTGTGGCCTCATTTATTTCATTTCTTTCTTTATATATATTTTCTGTCCCTGAAGACAAGATATCTTACAAGTTTCTATTCCGAGTTGTTTTGTTTTTATGTAAGCTTATACATTACGTGTTAAAATAAGAGAAATGCTAAATGTCAAATTTTTAAGATTATTTCAAGACAATATTTGACATATTCTTTTTAAAGATTTCCATTTTACATTTTTTTGTTTGCATCTAATAGTTCAATATTTAGAAATTCCATTTATAAAAGGCAAAATGTCAATTCTGTTTGCATTATTCAATTTTCAACTTGCATTCTTCTATTTTATAACGTTGTCAGAATTTACAAATATGCAAAATCTGCGGAGTTATTCAGATTATACATTAATTAACTTCTCATATTTTGTGCAATTAAAAGTATATTACTATAAATACAATTATCGATGTGTAACTTATAATTGTATATCATATAATAATAAGCAATAAAGAACTGTTAAGTATGCGTTTGGATATGCATTTATTTCTCTATAGTGGAGAAGCAGGAATGACTCTTATTACGGGTATAATGTACAGTATACAAAGAGATATCCATTATTTGCTTTCGTATAGAATAAATCGAACTTTCGTAATCGGGCTCTAGTAATAAGCTTAATCCTGTAGTAGTTATTAATCAAGTGGCTCTGCATCTATCAATGAAAACACAATTATTTTGTTACATGTTACTGTAGGAATTTAAGCTTTAAAAATATTTGAAAACAGAAAGTAAAAAATAAATAATAAAATTATTGTAAAAACGAATTTATAATATTAAAGATATTTCAATCTATAAATCAATTTTTAAAATAATATATTAAATTGTAAACAAATTCTGTAAATATTATGGAAGAAATTTTCTTACTAACAAATTTTATTTGTGAACATTTAGCTAGAAATAATAAAATTCAGTAGTTAAAAAACTAAGAATAATAATATATTAACATAATTCTCATATTTATCAGGGAGTAATATATTATTTATGCTAATAATTTTAGCACAGTTTCTGAAAACATTTTACTTATAAGAGAAAATTGCTTTTCGATGGGGATAAATTACAATGGATTGTTCTTTGGAGAGAGTAGTTTTATACATTAATCCCTTTCTTAAAGGAGTAATATATTGCTACTTCTATTAGAACATAACTTATATAGGATTTTCTTCCATCGAAAATTGCTGAAGTTAGAACGTTTTAAATCCACAAAATTAAATGGTTGACTGGACGGGATTTTCCATTTATTAGTTAAAAAATCAGATATTATTTTGATTAATTTGTTCTAATAATTTTGTAATTATAAAATATAACGAATATAATGAAAATATTATGTATCTCACCAGTTTAAAAGGGTGTAACTTTTTTAGATTTCAAACATTTACTAGATATTTTTAACTCAAAAATCTTTCGAGCGTGATCATATCTATTGTTTATACGATAGCATTTTCATAAACCTAATGTTATCTATAATAATTAATAAAATAACTGTATCCAAGCTATACGTTATTATTGATAAAATATCTGAAATGTGGCTTACTAAACACATTTAGGAAAAATTGCATATAATGCGTATAGTAAAACCAAATTCTAAAGTCACTGTATAGTCCGTCGCCAGGACAAGTACGGGCACCCTTTTCCAGTCTATTTGCAGACAATCGGATTCAACGATTGGCTATGTGTGTGTCACGTGATCCACTTCAGCCATTTTGGAGACAAAGCACTTCGGGAGCTTGCTGGTTTGTGTATTTTGCGTTTGATATTACTGTATATTTTCCCTTAAAATGCCTGGATGTGCAGCATTTAATTGTAAAAACAGAGAAGGACCTTTTTATCGTTTTCCACCAGGAAAACGAAATAATACAAGGCTGAAAGCCTGGCTACATATGTGGGAAGAATTGCCTTTAAGCATGATACCGCAAGACTTTGTTCAGTAAGTATTTATTATTACCATTATTATTATTGTAGTTTTTTCAATATAAGGCTGTTTAGTTTTTTGAACATATGAACTTACGTTTTAATTTATTTTTAACTGTTATTTATTTAATTTGTATTGTAGAAACATTTTACAAATGAACAGTTTGAAGCTAATCGTGCCGATGGCAAAAAAAAACTGAAACCGAATGTGATACCAACCTTATTTTCTCATCGTCCAGAAAAATCAACTCGAAAACCACCAACAAACCGTCAAATAAGCTCTAGTCCTGTAGAAGAGGACAATTGAATGAATTTAGGTAGGTTTAATAGACATTTTAAACTTTTATGAAGATCTTTGTAATTTGTATTAAATATTAAACTAGAATAATATTACTTTATCTCCCAAAGTTGTTCTTATTTTCTAAAATAGAAGAGGACAATTGAATGAATTTAGGTAGGTTTAATAGACATTTTAAACTTTTATGAAGGTCTTTGTAATTTGTATTAAATATTAAACTAGAATAATGATTACTTTATCTCCCAAAGTTGTTCTTATTTTCTAAAAACAAATCTTAAAACACGCCGTTTTTTTAAATAGGTATGTGATTAGGGAAACCAAAAAGAGATACTGTCTGGAAAATTGGGATCAAATAACTTAATCAGTATTTGTAAAGAAAAACATTCGAGTTCATTACCTGAATGTCATGGTGTAATCAAACCATATACTAAAACAATATTTTAAAACCAGAGTTTTTTTTATGATCAAAAAAATTAATTCAGATCATGCTATAAAAAGAACTAACACTAAATGTGCCAGTCGAAGTATTGGAATGAGAATGGCCTTAATGTAAATACAATGCCAAGGTAACACATTACCTTGATATTTAAAATATTGCAGTATTTAAACCAGATAATTTTTTTTAATTTTTAACACAATATTACTCAGAAATATTGAATGATAATTTAAAATATCCTGAATGTTGGATAATATTTCTGAATAATATTGTGTTAAAAAGTTAAAATTTTCATCTGGCTGTAAATACTACATTATTGTAAGAATAGTTGTGAATTTTAATTTAAAATAAATTAATATGACAACAAATAAATATTTGTTCTGTTTTGTTCCAATTGTGTTAATTGTTTTTATTCTCATTATTGTTATTATTATTTTGATTTATATTTAATAATATAATTTAAATTAAAATATCAATATATATTTAATGAAACGTTACAGAAGACGATCCGCGGAATGATTTATTTAGTCAATAGCCTCTTCAAAAAATGCTTTTATAAACTTTATAGGGCTAAATAATGTTGTCTAAAAGCGTGATCGAAATGCTAATTATATCGTTTGGTACGTTTTGGGTAAAAAGTTAAAATATTTAGCTAAAATATGCGTATCATTCGGGTAGTTATTTGATCTAAACAACATCCCGCAATAGCGTCATAAAGTGTAATTGTCTCCAAAATGGCCGTCCGAGGTACTATGTTGGTACTTGTCCTGGCGACGGACCATATAGTGACTTTACCAAATTCTGAATATCCGTGCCACCTGTTATTCGAAATTCAAACTATTTTAGCGTATTAATAAATTATTATTTTCACTTCATTTAATCTCTAAACAAATTAAATATATAATTCGATTGAGTTTCGTTAATTAACCTAATTAACGAGATGATAATTTTTAAAAGCATTTTCAAATTATGTAAATACTATCTATATCACATCGAAATTATGATATCATTTAAATAAATATTGTTTTCTTATGATGACTGTAAATGGTTTTTAATAAAACGAAATTAGTATTATTAAAAAAGTTATTAATAAATTAGTATTTATTAAAAATTAATCTTTTCTAGTTTGAAAAGATTATTGACTAAAATATAAATAAATGGAAATTATTGATCTTTAAAATGATGTTTCATTTTTTTTTTTATAGCTAAAGCGAATTCTCTACTTTTACAAGTTCTCTCAACAGATGGTGCCACCAAACGGGGTGTGTTTCGAACATTTAATTCTATAATTGGGGAAATTTTGAAATATCTATCATTCGTATTAAATCCATTTTAATTCTTAACTAATGTTGGACAACTTTTAACAATTTTTTCATAAATCATTAAACCAAATATATTACATATTCGAGATTATTATGTATTTTAAATATCGACTTTCTTTCGCTTATTGTAATTGCTTTTAAGTACAGTATATCACAAAGAATATTTAATTTGAGGCAGAAATTCTAAATTTTCATTGATATTAAGTCGGAAATTTTCTTATTCGTACCGTTTAATCCTGGATTCAAATGATACATCAGATTCCTTCATAATACATTTTGAACAGAATTCTATAGTATTTTATGTACTGTTAGAATATATATCAAACGGCCTTCTCTCAGCTTCTTTAAAAATATAGCAATTTTCAAAATATTTTTAGAATTTTTATCGATATATTTTTTAAAGTCAGTTTTGATATACCTGAAGTAATATAATACAATACTCAAGATATTCTCTCTGTATTCAATATCTTAAAATATCAATTTATGTCTTATCTATATAAAAGTCTACAAAAAGAATTTTTTAAATTATTATTATGAGAACTTTCAGGATTTTCCGATGAATATTCTCATAACTACTATTCGAATAAATTAATTACTTTTATTGTTATTTTTTATCGAAACTTTATTGTGCAATATAATAAGTATTTAAATAAATGTTTTCATCGTATTTCAAAATAATTTTTCGAAAATAATATCGTATTATTATCGAGTGAAGTGTAAATTTTATTTAGTTTTTTTATTTATTAGTAATAGTTTTTATTTTTATTTTTATTTTAATATAAAATCCGAAAATAAGCTTATTTCTAAAACAATATATGACATTAATTGTTTTATAATTTTTTTTATTCTAAATACCAAAAGCATTTTTATTTATTTGCTTTAAAATAGGATTTTATATAATCTTATAAATTCATTTGTAAATGGCTAAATTCGATTTCTAAATTGGAAAGAATAAAACTATCTTCAATTTAAATTAAACATTCTTTCTGCTAGCAACAGTATCCGAGTTACTGTATCATAGCATCAACGTATCTGTTATATTTTAAATATTGTATATCTTCTACTTGTTTAATTTTTTCACGTGTAAAAATCATTATTATATTAATTCATAACGTAAACAAATTTTTATAAATATAATTTTGCGACAATACTGATAATTATTTTCCTAGAAGGTTTAGTGAAATTAATTCGCATTTTTTAATTTTTAATATCTCGATGTCTAAGCAGAAAATTTAAACAAAAATATTATAAAAGTATTAAAATCGGAAAATTTTTTGTTTAAATGTCTAAGAGTTAATTAGAAAATAATTTTTTATATAAAACAGTTTCGTGGGGATAGAAAATGCTAATGAATAAGGATAATTCTGGATCTTCGAAGAAACCTGGATTTTTTGTTAATTTCAACGAATTATTTTTTATTCTTAAATAATAAATTATAAACAGAATTTTTATTGAAAAAAAAATAAATCTGTAGTACATCTACAACTACAATATAGTTCAAATATTTTATTTATTTATTCTACCTGTTGAAAAATTTTCGAAATTACTTAATAAATGATAAAACAAATATTGATTTCAATACTTCTAAGTAATGGTTGGTATCGAATTTGATCAAAAAGAATATTGCATTTCGATGAGTTATATACAATATCATTTAATTTATAAAATTATAAATCATCTAGCATATAATACCTACTATATTTCTTGTAATTATAAAAATTATTTTCATGTAATTTGTGTTATTGTAGATATTTATTGTAAATATAAATACAATTTATTTGTATTATATCTGTAATTTACAAGTACTATATTTCTTAGTAATTATATGGCGATTATTTTTAAAATTTTTATCGAACGACCGAAATATTACTTTATTATAAAAATTTCGAAAATAATTCAAACATTTTGTTACATGATCAAAACTTTATTTAATTAAATCGTCAAAGGCAGATCAGAGAAGCGAAGAGAAACAATATTAAATTTTCCGCAAATTTGGGCATTTGAATAGAATGCGCTTGGGGAGTAACCCAAAGAATTTGCCCAAAGCTGAAGGATTTAATTCTATTCTATATGAAGATGTCAGTACCATCTGTACCCGCGAGAAATTTCAATCCTTTAAACACAGTTCTATCTTCCATTCTTCAACCATTATTTCACTAAAAAAAGGAAAAAAGATTTGAAAGTATAAAGTAAAAATATCATATAATTTTTCACAATTTTATCTATCTTATTTTAAGAGAAATTTCCTTTTATGTCTTTTTATAGTTATTAAACAGAACTATTTTTATAAATTTATGATTTAATCTTTCATCTTACTTTTTATCATATATTAATTAAAGGACTATAAACGGAATATGTTATCGCGTAACTAAATATGTTTTGCAATAATTCTTTATTAGAGATGAAATAAAAACAATTTATTTTATTTATTATTAATTATTAAATAATAAAATTAATTTTTGAAACAATTTTATTATACTATGTCATACGATAAACAGTAAAAAAATTATTGCATATTCTATTTTTCTGAATAATATCGCTTAAATTAGTACGATGGACTCATCAAATAAATTATTGTTGTTAATATTACTGATAGATTCAGAATTATCACATGCAGAATAATATTGATAATGTTTATTCATTTAAATTCGGATTCAATTCTTTTAATCTACACGTAAACATTTCTACTGTTATGACTGATTCAAGCAATATTCATGCTTTAGAACAGGTGAAACTTAAAAAATGGAATATATTTAATCCTTTTCAGCAATTGATACGATCCTCAAGCAAAATTACTAGTTTCTATTTTAAATGATATGTTGCGAATACTATTATAACTAGAAAGTATAGTATTATAAGTAAATACATTATCTGATTTAGAATTTCTAAAGGTTATGATTTAAATTTCACTTAAGCTATACCTTAATTCACAGATTTATAAATCTTGTTTTATCTTAAAATAAAGTTGTTTCATAATTTAAGTGTAATTTTTTAAGTTCGTCAGTTAAATTTATACCATGAGAATGACAGAAATACTTGAATGAAAATAATTAAATATTGTGAATATAAAAATATCGTGTTGAATATTGATAAAATATAACTGATTCTATTTATACACATATAAAAGAAGTTCTGAATTTGAGAAAAAATTCTTTACATTTCAGAAATAAGCTCGAAATTTTCAATTTCAGTCTTACAATTCTTAAATGTAAATAAATGTTTCTCCTGTTAGAGATTATTACTATATCAAAAACATATTTTCTAATAAATTTCTGTGAATTTTTATAATATAGTCTAATGAGGAAAGTTCAGATTTCTGTATTTCTTATAAAAAATTGTCCAGTTCAATTTATTTTATTTATTATTAATTATTAAATAATAAAATTAATTTTTGAAACAATTTTATTATACTATGTCATACGATAAACAGTAAAAAAATTATTGCATATTCTATTTTTCTGAATAATATCGCTTAAATTAGTACGATGGACTCATCAAATAAATTATTGTTGTTAATATTACTGATAGATTCAGAATTATCACATGCAGAATAATATTGATAATGTTTATTCATTTAAATTCGGATTCAATTCTTTTAATCTACACGTAAACATTTCTACTGTTATGACTGATTCAAGCAATATTCATGCTTTAGAACAGGTGAAACTTAAATAAATGGAATATATATAATCCTTTTCAGCAATTGATACGATCCTCAAGCAACATTACTAGTTTCTATTTTAAATGATATGTTGCGAATACTATTATAACTAGAAAGTATAGTATTATAAGTAAATACATTATCTGATTTAGAATTTCTAAAGGTTATGATTTAAATTTCACTTAAGCTATACCTTAATTCACAGATTTATAAATCTTGTTTTATCTTAAAATAAAGTTGTTTCATAATTTAAGTGTAATTTTTTAAGTTCGTCAGTTAAATTTATACCATGAGAATGACAGAAATACTTGAATGAAAATAATTAAATATTGTGAATATAAAAATATCGTGTTGAATATTGATAAAATATAACTGATTCTATTTATACACATATAAAAGAAGTTCTGAATTTGAGAAAAAATTCTTTACATTTCAGAAATAAGCTCGAAATTTTCAATTTCAGTCTTACAATTCTTAAATGTAAATAAATGTTTCTCCTGTTAGAGATTATTACTATATCAAAAACATATTTTCTAATAAATTTCTGTGAATTTTTATAATATAGTCTAATGAGGAAAGTTCAGATTTCTATATTTCTTATAAAAAATTGTCCATTTGTCTCCCATGTCCATTTGTAAAATACCTAAAGAGAAAATAAGGCAGAGTATTCAAATCTTAGCAGATCGTTCCTTATTAGTCACGCTATATGCATATTAACCTTGAAGTCCTTACATAGTTTGATTATAAGATGATGACAATTTGAAATTTTAAAAATTCCCTATCTTTGAAAGTTTTTGTTGCACACAAATGATATTACATTTATTTTAAAGGATTTTGTAAAAGAATTGCTATAATCTGATTTTCCACCAGTAAAAGCTTTACTTATATATTTTTAATGTTATTTTTTCTTTTATAATAGACTGGAAAGCAGCCATTGTAATCTATTCAGCCACATGCTTTTAAAGAAAGTATATTTTAATGCATTGTCCAAATTTCATTACTCTACAATAATTTTTTCTTGGTGTTGGGATATTTTTCCGTCAGTGTATAAAACAAAACGTAATCTAATATTAATATACTACTACAAATCTTATTTCATACAATATAGATATTAAGACGGAAACAACTGAATATTTAATTATTATTTTAAATAGAAAAATTTAATTTAGATTTTAATAGAAATTTATATTTTGTAATAATAATTAAACATCTTTTTAATATATTATTTATTAAAGTCTTAACAAATAATCTCATTTACTAATACAATGAAACATAAATAATTTTAAATTGAATAAAGTAATTAATACAGGCAGTTCCAGAAAGAACTAAAATTCCCTACTTTCCGAAGATGTCATTTGTTTTTCATTTATTTAGCATTTAGAATTCATTAATTTTATATGTTCAATTTTAACGTTAATTTAATCATCATAAAAATCCACGATGACGTCACGTCGCGGCGATGATGATGTCACGCAATGTTACGTCATTACGACTTCATAATTTGTCGGTGTGTTGTGACGTCATTCATAATTGTATCATGACAACGACACATCGGGACTGTGACGTCATTATGATAGATATTGACCTTAGACGGCACTGTGTTAAAAAATCAGATAAGCCACACATTACCTCTACACTGCAAACACTTAATGCCATCTATTGGCAATAATATAAATTAATATTGTGCAAAAAATTAAATTCTATCCTGCAGGATTAAACGATCCTATAGGATTAAAGGATGAGGCGTCGAGGTGTCCTTTAATAGTAGAACGTCACAACCGAATTTCATGAAAATCTACCAATTAGTTCAAAAATTATTAATGGTGGCTCGATCTTATAAATCTTCATTTCCTTTGGAAAGCAGGCTAAAAGTTCCTCAAATTTTTTTTGAATTTTTGTACATCTAATGCAATATAACTATATTGTATTACAAAATTTGGAAATATAAAAAAGTTAATAAAATTTTTTCAATTTTGTTCCGTGTATGTAATTGTTAATTGTATTTTGATAAACATTGAAAAATTCATTTATATGGACATGGATTTCTCATTTAGTTAGCATTAATAGCAATCAAATTATGAAAAGTTTATTCAAAGATATACATTTATTCAAAAATAATCTTAAAAGTTCTCTATCCTAAATGATACTGTATAGTTCATTTAAAAGGTCACAATTCAATTTGTTTATCTTAAATATACTCTACAATAATTTTTTCTTGGTGTTGGGATTTTTTTTTCCGTCAGTGTATTTTAATATGAACTTATGTATATTTTCTGAAATCAAAATTATAAATTTCATATCTTATAACCTCTAAACTTATAAAAAAAATGTATGGTGATTGTTAAGAAGAATTTGAGTGTCCAAGACATACGCTCTACATATTACAAGCTGTGTTTTACAGCAAAGTTGTGTATTTTATAGACTGTATAATACATTCTATAAAATATGTAGTAAATTTAAGTAGGTACTCCGGAATTAAAGAATTATTTTATGATTGTATTTATAACATTGAATATTTTATTGTTAAAATGCCTTGAATTTCATATTGTTATTAAATAAGGTTTTAAATCGAAGTAAATTATATGTTTTTTAAACCTCAAAACACTTTTGCCAGAACTTTTCCGAGAGGCAAAGGGGCACACCAATTTTATTTGCTCCTGAGCGCTGAATATATAGCTACACGACTGACTGTATAATAATATTTTTAAACAGAATATATTGGATTTATATCTTTACATCAAAAGAAACCTAATGTTGTATAATGCAAATTTTAATTAAAATTTACTTCATCTCAGAAATTATATTAATGACTAAAGTATTATTGTCTTCAAAATATCTTATGTTATACATAGTCCTATCGCATCTTTTTTAAACAAAAATTTAATAAACAAGACATTCATATTTGTCATATTTATTCTTTAAATATCTATCTAAAATGACGTAAATATTCTGGTGGCGCAAATGGGAAAAGTGTTCAAATCAACCGTTTGAAATAAATAATAGTAATGGTTTCCCCATGGTTGAGAAAATGACTATATCCTCTCTAAACAGTGCATAAAAAACAAAATAACTTTAATAATTCAAAAAATTATTTATAGGCTATATTAATTAAATTTAAACATTTCTGAAGTTTCACAGCACAATTAGTACAAGAAGATTTGATCTGAAACTTTTTCGTCACACATAGATCAACATTTTTCATTCAGAATATTTATAGAATGTCTCAATTCAGTAATACCAGTCATGATTAATATATCTGGATTCTTTGGAGGAATATGGAGATTGTGCACATAGGATGAAAATATATCATTATGCTTTTTCTTATTGTTAACTATGTCCCACTTTATTAATTCACCAGTGTCAGCTGTTTTTAAATAAATAAAAATCAAAAATTAAGATAAAAGTCTATCCGATAAAAGAATATATTTCTAATAGATACTTACTTCCAATGTAAATATAATCACAACCAGGATGTACAGAAAAACAATTGATTTTGCTATTGGCTCTGTAGTTTAGAAATCTATAATGGTTTTTAGTCATATATCTCATATCAAATATTTTCATCTGAAAAACGAGAGAATTTTCTTTATTAAAGCTTGACAAATATCAAAAACAATACGGAGAAGAATCAACACTTACTTGATTTTTAGCGGAAATAGCAATGAAATGAGGATCTCCGAATTCCATTTCACTCACTCTGTCAATACAACCAACTTGAAATTTATTCGCTATATTTTTTTCTCTTGTATCAATAATTTTTATATCCCCCGTTCTTTCCAAACAGATGAGGATATTCTCCAATAATCCACTACCAAATCGAACGGAGGATGAATGTAATAAAGAAAAATGATTCCCTGTACGTTCTATTCGGCTAACTTCTTCCAGCCGCTAATTATATGGTTTATTTTAAAAATTTTTTAATAAGTAAAAAATATAAAAAAATTAGAGAAAATAGAAAAAATAATAATAATAAACTTACCAAAAAATCCCATATAACACATGCATCATCATTTGTTAAAGATGCTAGGTGTCTATAATTGCGTGTGTTCCAATCACAAGAGACTATTGGACGAATTTCGTCTTTCTGGTTAAATAAATAAAAAATATGGTAGAAATCTGCTTTGACTGCCTCGCGTTTTCGCGGTGCCGCGCGTACATATTAAAGTCGATGGTAATACTCAGGGCCGGCGCTACCATATAGGCGAATCTAGACAACCGCCTAGGGCGCAAGCGATGAAGGGGCGCAAAACTTCAAGTTATGCTTTAACCCATTAACCTGAAAGAATTTTATCTTGTTTAATGTCAATTAGAAACATTTTATGTGGGGATTTCCAAACAATGTGTGGAGAAAGTAGGGATTTTCGGGGAAGGAGGTAAGAAAAAGAGGAAGATACACCACAAGTATACTATTCTTTATAGTACAGCAAAAGGATGTCGACTGCATACCCAATGTTTTTGTTGCACTAAGAATTCTCCTGACACTTCCAGTTTCAGTAGCAAGTGGAGAACGTAGTTTCTCAAAGTTAAAAAAACTTATTAAAATATACTTGCGCTCAGCAATGTCCCAAAACAAATTAACAGATTTGGCAACAATTTCAATCGAAACAGAGCTAGCTTCTATAATTAGATTTAAAGGAACTGGTAGAAAATTTTGCAAAATTGAAGGCAAGAAAAAATAAAATTTGATTTTTATATAATTATACAAATTGTATATTACTTTGTATATTAATAATAAAGCATGCCAAAATAATTTTTATTTTATAAATTTAAAATTTCATTTTTAAAAATATCCAACTTGTGAAATAAGGGGGCGCACTTGTAAACTTTGCCTAGGGTGCAGAATACCTGGCGCCGGCCCTGGTAATACCCATGTGATTGCATACTAACATCTGTTTTATCGAACAGGAATAAAGCGAAAGGCATTAAGGCGCATTATAACACGACTTATTATTCATGGACGCGTAGTACTAGAATCAGACGCGAAAAAGTGAGGCAGTCAAAGTAGAATCCCTTTTAGTACCCTAAAAGGTAAAACCAGTGATTCCCAACCTTTTTGGTCCTAATACCCCTTGCCTTTTAGTAAATTATCCGGTACCCCATGTGCATGAGGTCTGGCACGTGTTTAGGAGGTAGAGATGCCATGGAAGGGATCATTGAGGGAGACTCCGATTTAGCAATTTCACCAGCTATCTTCAATCTTAACCGGGTTTTTTTGAGTTATCGGACTTGCAGTGAAAAAAAAATCTATGCAAACTCACCGGAATAGCCTGGAAATGTTTATAACTATTTTTGGTATATACTAATAATATAATATAGTTATTTACCTCCTATTCATCGTACCCCTGGACAAGCTTCCCCCACTCCCTAGGAATACGGGTACCTCAGGTTGGGAACCGCTCAGTTAAACGACTCTTTACACTACCAAAACATACTTACTTCGAGAAGATTTATTATATAACGTAATTTTCCATCCTGATATTTATAAAATTCGATATTGGTTAACATCATTACCCCAATCGTCTCGGGAAAGTATCCAGTTTCATCTGGTAACCACATTGTTCGAAATGTTATTTCAGGCCTCTGAAACAAATCTGCTGAGGCCAATTCCTTAAGAGAAGTTAAATTTAAAACTTTCACCTGATAATTCCAAAAAAAAAATTGAAACTAGTTTAAAAATAATCTAAAAAGTATTTTTAGGATTTAAAAAAAACAACTTACTTTATTCGTTTCTTTACCTAGACAACCAAATAGCAACTTAGGATCATTTTCTTTACCAAAATTCGAACATACGTTACTTGTTATATTAGAACATTTCAGACTTGTTTCACACTCGAACTGCAGTTCGACGGACTTCGACTCGTTTGTATTTTTTTATTTTTTTTTGCATATTTTACGCCCCCTTTCCAATCTAATTTACTAAGGAGACGGATTTACTAATTTACTAATTTACTAATTTACTTAATTTACTAATTTACTTCAGGGAGATTACTAAGGGACGGGGCCAGTTCCAACCACGGGCTGCACCCACACCCGTGGAGGGGGACTGGATGGTGAAGGACAGGGATTACCGGGCTAGGCCAATACCATCTCTACTGAAAGCCTGAGAGCGAAATCGTGATGTCACTAGTAGTAGTCATTTCTAGCAGGCGACGCCTAAATGTCTATGCACTTCTGATTCAATGCTTTAAAAGTTTAAAAATTATGTTCATTATAATTATACTTAAAAACATACAAAACCTTAAAATGCAAGATTTATTGGGAATAAAAAAACAAATAGTACTACTATATTATACAGTACAAAATGTTTATTGAAGGAACTTAACATTCAAGTTTTCTCAGTTATATTAACAGTAGATTTCATTTTATATAATATAAAAATGGTTATAGTACATGCATGACACAATGTAAAAATTACTTAAACATTTTAAGCATTAATACTGTTTTCAAAATATAAAAGTAATATTGGCTCTAAAATCTTGTCCTGTTTTCTAATCAATTGCAAGTCGTTTCTGTTTCAAAGTCTTTTTCGTGAAAGTGTAATTCACACACCTGTTTAGAAATAGAAAATTATTTTAGTTTTAAAGCGTATAAAAAATTTTGCATGTTAGAAATATAGTAGAATCTCAATAATCTTACCTTAGTACTGAAGTAGGTTTAAAATCTTTTCCAACAATTGCAACGAGCATTGTCGTTTGATGCTATCATCCTTCGGAAAATTATACACGTTAACTTTTGGTCCTGTAGGATAATTCCCATTACACGCTGGAACACAAGCGAAAAGGCATGTTCGTCCGAAAATGCACAACATTAAAATAAACTTTTAATTGACCTTTATAGATATTTCATAAACGTTAAACTCTTTTCAAAAAACACGTGGTGTGGGTTCTACTATAGTTAGGTCTAACTATATCTGGTTTAATCATTTAAACTTTAGAATTAATTAATTCAGCACTAATATACAAATAAATCATAAAATTTCGAAACTTACCAGTTGTTGAATTGTTCTTGTCAATGGCAAATAAAAAATGACGAAAAAAAGTAATGAAAGACAGTATTAACATCCAATATACGCTAGTCTGCTATAGTTACTATAGCATGCAATCTGCCCTCTCGTGTCAATTATGACTCTCGCTTGTCTTGTTATGACTATCTATCCTGACGTCACGACCAGAAACTGGTTTCGCGCTCAGGCTTTCAGTAGAGGTGGTATTGATCAAGCACGAGATATGTTTTATCTGGTGACAGCCAAATATAACATATCCCACCTATAATATGATGACTTAAATAATCAACCAATCTTTTGTTTGTAGGATAGGGTCAACCGGAAGGTTGAAGGATGGGTTCAACGGATTGAATCGACTTGGTCCAGATCTCGCCTGAAAAACTGGAGATGTAGGATCCGGAATTGAATCCGGCGCAATGGTTGCAAGCTATTTATCACGTAATCATCCAGCCGACCTGGATATGACGCGACGAAACACAGGAAATAACTGAGTTTTAATATTGATATCTTCCTATGAGTTTCTATGCATTACTTTAGTTGTGAATTTATACACAACTAAATAATATATTTACATACTTTTATTAATATATTTACATGTTTTATAATTTTTTGTATGTTTTATTATATGTAATAAATACATAAATATGGATTTATAGAAATGCTTCGGCTTTCCACTCTATAGGAGCCGAGTTATATTTTCGAGTCCTATGGAAATTTCTTTTATGGGGTCCGGACATAGCCTGTCCATTCCCATCATCTATAATTCGGCTACCCCTCCACAGTTTTTTTTCTTTTTTCTTTAACGCCACACTCCATTCAGGTAGAATATTATGTGGTGGGGCGAAACAAGCCTTTCAACAGGCTGCCCACTCCTGCGGAGGGGTCAGCCGGATTGTGGAGGACTGGGTTCGACGGGCCGGGCCCGGACCCCATGATAAATATTTTCAAGGGATGGGACCCCGGATTCGAACCTGGGTCCTCCAGAGTGGAAAGCCGAAGCGTTTCCACGCGGCCAATTCGGCCGACTGCCCCTCCACAGTTGCGGACAGTCTGTGGTAGGATTTGTTAAAGCCTTATCATTTAATAATCACCACTGATGATCATTTAGTAATCACCACTGGGAAAAGGCTGATGATGCCTTTGACCATTTTGCGTTGACCAAAAAAATATATACTAAGCGGATATTACCCAAAAATCGAGTCACTACGAACCACATCGAATTTCATATATTTGAAAACCGCAATCAGTTTCTTTCTGGATCAATGAGAGCCGCATAAGTCTTTTCATGTAATTTTAATTTAAACTGGATTATTTGAGCAAACCGCCAAAAAGGTTCATTCGTGCACCTGGGACATTTAATGCAAAAAATTTTATTAATTTGCATTACATATGTCATCTTGTTGGAAAAAGTTGCCCATTAGGAAACATTTAACATTATGTCGAAAGAAGCTTTAATAAGCCTATCTATTAATTACAGTATTATTTTTTGAATAGTGATCTGTAGCTAATTTAAAAACTATTCATAAATTAAAAATTCTATTATATGGCGCACTCAGATTACAGTATACTGTATACATGTTTTATATCAGGGTAGCCAAACCAGGGTTGCTGAGTCGGATAGTAAATGATCCGACTCCGACTCCACCTTTTAAAAAAAATCCGACTCCGACTCCACCTTTCAAAAAAAATCCGACTCCGACTCCACCTTTCAAAAAAAAATCCGACTCCGACTCCACCTTTCAAAATAAATCCGACTCCGACTCCACCTTTTAAGAAAAATCCGACTCCCTAAAATTTGTAAGTTCTGACTCCGACTCCTGCATAATTAACTTTAGTATTGTAAATGTATTTTATTATTGCAAGTGATTCTCCTGGCTACTTTATATTAATTTTATAGCACTTTGGCTATAGATACTAGGTAGGCCCTTACTTTATTACAATTTTTAAGAAAAATTATCCAAAATTTGGGCTGTGTATAGGTTGTTACAATTTACAAAATCGACAACTGAGATAACAATTAGCAACTTTAATACACTGAAAAGAGAAATGCATGTCCTTCTAAAATTTTACATGAATTATTTTATTGCTGTTGAAATTTGAATAATAATAAAATCTTTTTTCTTGGAAGCATTTAGTTATGCCAAAATTACTTTAAATATAATTTCTAAGTAACTATTCCAGGTTCTAACTAGTATAAATGTCTATTAAAATAAAATTAACACTGGATTAAAGAATAAAAGTTTCCTTTTAGAGTTTTAAATTTTAATTACATACCAAATAGGCAAATACCAAAATTAAATTTAAGTATTATTTCTAATAAACAAAATAGCCTCAATACATTCATCTGTCGTTGCAATTCTCTGATCAGCTCTGATCAAACGGGGTGAGGAAAATAGTCTCTCTATGCTGACCTCTGTTGGAGGCAGAGCTGTAACAAGAAGTGCAGCATTTTTTACAATTTCAGAATATTTAGAGATAGACTGTCTAGCATTTAATTTAGATTTCCTGTCAAAACGTTCAACTTCTATTAGAGCTTTGTTAAATTCCACCTTAAAATTTGGTATTTGCGATATATTTGTAGATTTACTTTTTTCAGTATCAGACTCGAGTTTTCTTTTTTTTTTGCGCTGGAGATGGTCTGCTTGATCCAATAATTTTTCAAAATCAGTTTCATCATCAGTATTTGCATTGGACATTAGATTTTTATCGAATTTTAAGTGCTAAAGTCTGGATAGGCTTATACACGGGTTTCGCATTTTTACCAATTTTCAAACTCTGAAGTCGGGAAGTCAGCTTATATTCAAGTAAATAAGGTAATTTAGTAAATTTAAATTTAATTATAATTTTTCTTTTATGTATATATATATTTATCCTCCGGCAGAGTGAGCAGAGCACTCGTTTGGTCCACTGGAGTTGAGTATCAAACGGAAAATACACATCATTTGCTGAAATGAGCCGACACACTGCACATAAAAAATTAAAATAACCTCTTATCAAACTAAATTAATATGTTACATTGGCATTAGAGCAGATATCTTAGGCTATCTGCAATAACCCTCTTGCATCGTCTGTTTTTATTTCTTATAACTTGATGTGTAAGAGTGCTAGCCGCTAGGCCTATGAGTTAGGCTATAGGACTATATTTCAATCATTAATCAGAATCCTATGCCTAAGTTTCAGTTTGGCTTAGACCACAACACTTTCCATAAAATAGACTAGAAATTGTCACAAGAACAAACAAAAGCAACAAGAACAAGAACAAAAAAGCATGCTCATTGAAGTTAAAGGTGTTTGGAGCACCAAATCAGCCTAAAAAATGGCTCCAAAAAGCAAAAATTTATCACTTAGAGTTGAGACTCATAAATTAACTAAAAACACTGTAGGGGCCTTTTCATAAATTTAGATAATTGATATTATTCATAACTTACTATCATTCCTTAAATAGTTAAATGATATACGTATATAGCTATAGCTCTAGGTAAGTAGGGACTTAAGGAGTCGGGAGTCAGTTGTTTTTTCCGACTCCGACTCCCGACTCCGGGCAGTTCAAAAATCCGACTCCGACTCCACCCAAAAACCTCCGACTCCCCGACTCCCGACTCCGCAACGCTGGGCCAAACTTCTCGTCACTACGAGCCATATAGGATCACAAAGCAACTTGATAGCCGTAATCAGTTTCTTTCTGGATCAATGTGTGCCGAATTAGTTTCTAGGGTAATTTTAATAATGGATTCAAATAATTATTATATATTTCATATACATTTATTTCGTATAGTTGCATACAACTTTTTACAATAAATAAACTACAAATATATTATTTTAATTAAATAATTTTTGCTTTATATTAACTATTGATAACTATTCATGTGATGGAGCCACATTGAAAATACAAAAGCCGCATACGGCTCAGATATAACTATTCATGTGATGGAGCCACATTGAAAATACAAAAGCCGCATACGGCTCGCGAGCCGAAATTTGGCCACTCTGGCTTTATAGATTTACATGTTGAACATTATATTTTTTCTGCAATCGCTTTATTCATATGCTAATTTTTGTTTGATGCAGCTAAAAGAACTTAGCTTATATTATTGATAGTATATTCTATAATTCGTAATTAGTTTTAATTTTTTTGAAAATTTGAAAACTAAGGATTTTAATAAAAATTAACCGTATTCAGAAAATAATGAAAAAATCATATATACGAATACAAGAATTTTCTATTCTTACATCATGAATTACTGTACTAATCATCGAATAATGCTCAATGATGATATACAGTAGTCTACATTTTTGAAATTATGGGCGAAATTAAATAATGGAAATTATAACAGCATACGTTTATATACAGTATATACAGGGAGTTTTCTGGCACCCGTACAGGGACGTAACTACGGGTGGGCTCGGGTGGGCCATGGCCCATGCATTGAAAGTTCTGGCCCATGTGCTGGCCCACGCTGAATATATAACCCAAAACGTAAAATTGGAAACCGCAAGAGTTCAACTCCACATAAGCCAAGACACCTTGAGTTTTGTAAAAATGAAAATTTACAACCGAATACATTAAACACCTCATAATCCAAGACGCCTTGTATTTCATAAAAATGAAAATAAAAACCACAAGCATAATTTAAGTCCACATAATTTCACGCTAATAGCGATAAAAAAAATTTTTATAAGCCGCGAAAAACGGGGGCCCATCGGAAGTAGGGGCACAAGGGGTCAATTATGAAATCTCCAATAGAAACCAATGCAGACTTTGGTATAATTGGATATAACTGTGAAAACAAACACTGTGAACTGTGAACTTTTGTTTCGAAAGTTTTTTAATATCACTTACGGATTGTGAGATATCACAGAAAAAAAGATACCGCCGATGGGCTATTCAAGCAGTAAGAATAAAAATCAGACAAAGGGCATCTGTATACATTGCCAAACATTATTGAAAGCAGCAAAGAGCAATAATATGAAGATTCAAGGCGAATTCTGGTACTCGGTAGTAGCACTCAGCAGCAAAGAGCAGTAATATGAAGATTTAAGGCGAATTCTGGTACTCGGTAGTAGCACTCGAATCTTTCGCCATCATAGTTCAGCATGAGCCATACTCAAGAACAAGATTTCTTGGACTTGTTTCAGCCCTTTATGAGCGCCATGATGTACACAGATGCCTCTGTCAGATTTTTTTTTTTTTTTGTTTCATAATTGACCCCTTGTGCCCCTACTTCCGATGGGCTCACAAAATTTTTATCATGCCCATTCGATTCTTTAGGTATACTTTGGTAATCAAAATTTTTCCCCTACTTCCTATCTCATCGCGTTTCCGAGAAAAAAAAGGTGGTACGGGTGCTCAAAATCACCCGGTACCCAAATTTTTCCCATTTTCCTATGAAAACTTTATTAAAACATTGAAATTATTGAACGTTTTGCATTATAAACTTAGACAAGTCTTGCAGTCTTGCTTATCAATGATATATAGTATACATTGTTATGGAGTAATGCATAAATTAAGTATACGCTAAAGTTATACTGTATACAGGGGAATAGCTATAGTGGAGCATTTTGAGCAAACTGCTCCAGGCGCACGAATCATAAGGGCGCAAAATTAGAAAGGGCGAAATTATTTATAAAAATATCTGTATAAATGTCTATTTTCTATACATTCTAAGAAATACTTTTTTCAGTTTTAGTTAAATTTAAACTATAAGCACCTAAATACACTGACGGAAAAAAAAATCCCAACACCAAGAAAGACTTGTGTTAGATAAACAAAATTTGGTAGGCGTGTTTATACATCTGAAAGATGACATCGATTCAAATTTCGCGCTTT
>AYEL01083118.1:0-70000 GCA_000484575.1 Olivierus martensii | reverse complement strand
TTCATATAATAATAATAATAATAATAATAATAATAATAATAATAATATCTTGTTTAGTTCCCCTCTGGATAATACCTTATTGATGCGATAACTCGAAAATGTACTCATATAAATAGCAATTAGAAATCTTGCAGGGATAATTTAGACGAAAACAATGGTAGAAAAAAATCAAACATAAATTCCACCATGTCATTACAATGTTAATTCCTTCTACGAATTATAGATATATCTTTATTTCTAAAATTATCCTAAACAGATCACTTGATTATTAAATTATGTACAAAATTACTTAATGATTTTCCGGTAATAAAGTTCGCATGATGGCAAAGTATAATACTAAAATTATGCTATTTGCATTTCTTCGTGCTGTATAAATATTAAAAAAACAAGAAACTTTATCGATAATAATAATAAACTATTATATTTTATCAACAGATTTTATTTTTTAAAATATTTGTTGATAGAAAACATTTTTAATAGCATTTTTATAATTTTTTTTTAAGGTCAATATGTTTTATACGTCGTAGACCGTAATCACGGTGGCCAAATTACGGCTCTCTAGTATTTTAAATATGGTTCCATATCATGAAATAGCTCTGTGGATAAGGGGTTAGAATATACCAACCGTTTGATCCTGCGGATCGTAAAAAGTGACTAAAAGGGTTACTTCGCGATGGTCGTTCCGAGATCCATCATTGTGGGCTCCTATACGGAATCGGGACTACTCTGGCGGTGCCCATATCTGTTACTGGGAGCCTGCGGTGGGCCGGCCGAGTTGGGAGCTTGCCTGGGCCGCCTTCCCCGCATGGTAGCCAAATTCACATTTGCCGCGTAGTAAAACTGTGATTTACCACACTGGAGGATCCGGGTCTCATACCTCCAGTTTTTCAGATGTCCGGACTCAGCCCGTTGAACCCCATCCTTCAACCATCCGATGATCCCATCATGAGGGGTTAGAATATACCAACCGTTTGATCCTGCGGATCGTAAAAAGTGACTAAAAGGGTCGTTCCGAGATCCATCATTGTGGGCTCCGATACGGAATCGGGACTACTCTGGCGGTGCCCATATCTGTTACTGGGAGCCTGCGGTGGGCCGGCCGAGTTGGGAGCTTGCCTGGGCCGCCTTCCCCGCATGGTAGCCAAATTCACATTTGCCGCGTAGTAAAACTGTGATTTACCACACTGGAGGATCCGGGTCTCATACCTCCAGTTTTTCAGATGTCCGGACTCAGCCCGTTGAACCCCATCCTTCAACCATCCGATGATCCCATCATGGGTGTTGGCCAATCTGTGATGGGCTCTATAAATGACCAGCGCCAGATACAGAATATCCCTCGTGCGATATGGCGGCTTAATCAAACCAAACCAAACCAAATTCATATTTCGCGCACTTCGTGTTCGGGGTATAAGTTTTCGCATAATCCTCATAGGAAATCGGCCGGATTGGCCAGATTTCCTATGGAGATTATGCGACCATTCTTGGATTCCATCCCCTGAAAAAGTTTATCATGGGGTCCGAACCCGGCCTGTTGATCCTCGTCCTCCACAATCCTGCTGACTCCTCCGCAGGGTGGGCAGCCTGTGGAATGGAATGCGCACTTCGTGTTCGGGGTATAAGTTTTCGCATAATCCTCATAGGAAATCGGCCGGATTTCCTATGGAGATTATGCGAACATTCTTGGATTCCATCCCCTGAAAAAGTTTATCATGGGGTCCGAACCCGGCCTGTTGATCCTCGTCCTCCACAATCCTGCTGACTCCTCCGCAGGGTGGGCAGCCTGTGGAATGGAAGGGATTCTTCTTCTGTTTCTGATATGGAGGTTTTAGGTTCACTTTGTCTTCCGAGCTGTAGGGATTCTTTCACCTCGTCAGTTAGTATTTTATCAGAATGGAAACTGGCGTCATCTGTTGATTAAAAAATACCTCATAGGGAAGGGGACCAAAAAAAGTCAATAATATGGATGAAATATCTAATTAATTTATATTTTTTCAATAAAGTTTCTTGTTCATGTTTTAATAACATGTTTTTATACAGGTCGAAGAAATGTAAATTATATATATTTAGGCAATAATATGGATGAAATATCTAATTAATTTATATTTTTTCAATAAAGTTTCTTGTTCATCTGTTTTAATATTTATACAACTCGAAGAAATGTAAATTATATATTTTTAGTATAACAATTTGCCATTATGAAAACTTTATTGCCAAAAAATCATTAGGCATTTTATTTGATTCGGAAAGTTTCGTTCATAATTTAATAATCAAGTGATCTGTTTAGGATAATTTTTAAAATAAAATTTTTATAATTCCTAGAACGGATTAATAATATACTGATATCGTGGTGTTTGTGCTTGATTTTTTCTATTTTTTTCGTCTAAATCAGGGGTGTCCAACCTTTTCATTTCCTTGGGCCACATTTGAAGAAAAATAATTATCTCGGGCCGCAGATAAAATATACTAATTCCAATGATAGTTGTTAGGCGGCCGGATGGCCACGGGATAATGTGTTGGCGTGCCATACAGGAGGACCCGGGTCCGTCATTCCCTGAAAAGATTTTTTGGGGATTCCGGGCCCGGCTCGGCGATCCTCTTCCTTCACCTTCCGGTCCCATTTTACAGGTGTAGGTGCAGTTCATCGTTGGAACTGGTTCCCCTTAGTAATCTCATTGATTGGAAAGGGAAGTAAAACAAAAAAAAAGTTAAGCAGAAAAGTTAGTAAGTAAATAATGTACAATATATGATATCCACTATAACAAATACGCAAAAATGTCGTAAGCATAATAATCTTTGACTTCTTTTAGAAATTTTTTTAAAATCATTGAGCAGGCTAATAATCACTGAATAAGAAATATTTTAGAAAATGGAAATAGGAAATGTAGATAGGGTTTTAAATAATAAAAACGTCATTAAATACATAAAAATCTCAATGTTTTAAAGAAGTTTACGATTTTGCATTGGGCAGCATTCAACACAGCAGTGGGCCGAATGCGGCCCGCGGGTTGGACAGCCCTGGTTTCTAAAATTTCTAATTGCTATTTATAGGTGTACATTTTCGAGTTATCGTATCAATAAGTATTATTCAGTTGGGCTACTACACAGTAAATTATCATCATCATATATATCAAGGCTGCCCAACCTTTTTATGACCGTGAGCTACTTTATCACCGGAGCGATATAACGATCTAACGATATCCAGGGAATAAAAGTACAAAAATATCAATGTCACTTATACAGGGTTACCCTAAGACTTTGTTTTCAAGGTTTCTTACTGTCTGTTAAATGGCACATGTACCCCAATATGTTGCATAAATAAACATGTTCAAAGTTTTGTAATAAGTGCGTTATTTTTAATTAAAAACCCTCAGATCTTTTTGCCGGACCCTGTATAATTCAAAATTTATTAAATAAAATAAATCAATTCTTCATAACATGAAAATATGAAAATGACTACGAATATAGGGTACATAAACAAAAATTTTAATGGGATATTTGGAATTCTATAGATTTTTGCAATTGATTCAAAATTTGGATTATTGACGAAAGAGGTAATCTTAAATTTTTTACGAACATATCTTGTTGTGAATGCAAGTTCGATTTTAAATCTATAATTTTTGCTCTGCATATTTCAGAGTCTTTCGGATATTCATTTCATAACTGTTCGAAAATGTTTCGATACTTCCCTTTTTTAGAATAACAACAATTGAATTACATATTAGAAAAGAGCGTTTGCCATTAACCATAGAAAAAAGAAATCATGTTCCTTTTCATCATGGTAATGACAGTTTTTAATTTTATTTTCTACGCTCATTATTATATCTAAAAAAGAAAAAAATTTAAATAATTGAAATTATTTTTTAATAAATTTAACCCTTTTAGTACCGAACAATGATATATTGTTGTCCGGATCTGAATAATGTAATAAAGAAAGGAAGATTTGAATCTGTAAACATCGCAGACATCAAAAATTAGACTTTTCTAATGATACCTTAGTTATAAAAATCGATATAGTGATTCGACCAAAAAAGGGACATCCAGCCAGCCAGCCACGTTTGACTATTAATATATATCAGAGCTGCCCAACCAGTCGATCCCGACAAGTTGTTTAGTCGATCTCAAACCTCCGACCATCTTCCGATCAATTCGCTTGTAAAAACTTTGCAATATATAGTATAAGTGGTTTGTGTTCTTGTTAAAACAAAAAAAGTGAAGTTTTAACAAAAACATTAAGAATAATATTCATTTATTATTTTTGATATATTATATTCTACCGATTGATCTGATCTGCAATTACTTAATGTTTTTGTTAAAACTTCACTGTTTTTGTTTTAACAAGAACACAAACCACTTATACTATGTATTGCAAAGTTTTTACAAGCGAATTGATCGGAAGATGGTCGGAGGTTTGCGATCGACTAAACAACTTGTCGGGATCGACTGGTTGGGCAGCCCTGATATATATTAATAGTCAAACGTGGCTGGCTGGCTGGATGTCCCTATATCGATTTTTATAACTAAGGTATCATTAGAAAAGTCTAATTTTTGATGTCTGCGACAGCCAAAATAATTTGTTGTTATTAATTATTTAAAAATTAAAGAAAAAAAAAATTAAATTGAAATTATAGTTCCTCAAATAAGACAAAATTTGCAGATGGCGCTGTAACGTAATAACTCTCTGGTAATAACGGACGCCATTTTGTGATTCTCGTGTAAGAGTTATATCACTTGTTGTAACCAAAATGGCGCCCATGTGTCGCCGCGCATGTGCGTCACATTGATTTTACCCGTGAGAATGGGGTGAGAGCACTCCCTTAAGGTTACTCGTAACCGCATCTAGGGACACTCTGATAACGGACGCCATTTTATGATTCTCCTATAAGTGTTCGGAGATGTTTTAAAATAATATTCTAACGTAAGTTCAATATTTATCCAAATATACACTATAGGCGCATTCGGCAATTCAGATCAATCTGACTAGATATCTGAATATGTAACTTCTGAGTTTCGTTTGACTCATCTCACTTGGCAATTGGAATTTAGACGTATCTTATCATTCCGAATCGAATGCAATCAATTTAAATAAGTTACAACTCACCTTTACGAAGTTACGCAATTTTTTTCGCTTACGACGATATATCCGTTCCGAAACTTTTAGAATTCTCAAATATTTAGATTTTTTATTGTTTTGTATGTAAAACATCCTATTAATTACATTACATTCGTTCACTTTTCAACTCCACACTGAATAATAAATCAAATATAGAACTTTGAAGATCATCTTTGTTGGTCAGTCAAAATCAAATATAGAACTTTGAAGATCATCTTTGTCAGTCAGTCGAAAGATAGAACTTTGAAGATCATCTTTGTCAGTCAGTCGAAAGGGTTAAATACGAACAATATACTGTATATCCTTCGTTAAACGTCAAGTAAATTGTATATAGAATTCTAAATCGTTGAAACTCATGGGCGCCACCATGTTGCTCAGACCAATGTCAGAAACTACAGAGGTGACTGACGAAGTCTGATTATCTGAGTTCAGAACTCGTCAGATGTCTGATTTGCCGAACGCAGCTCTTCAGTCATATATACGTCAGAACTCAATGCCGAATGATCATTGTTCAGATTTCTTAAGAATTCTGAATTGCCGAATACGCCTTATAATTTATCATATCCAACGGTACAATTGTCGCCTTATCGAAGCACGGCGAAAGTGGTACACATCGAAAAGAGGGCCAAAACAAGCAAAAAATCCCCAGTGAACCAAGGATCAAAGATCAAACGTTTACGAGATATAGGCCCGCAAAGTTCCGTTTATTACAAATGGAGTATGCGGTTTGGTGTTGTGCCTGCCTCGCTGTGATCTGCGACGCGACGCGTCCCGTTCCCGTGCTGCACTGAACCAAGGATCAAAGATCAAACGTTTACGAGATATAGGCCCGCAAAGTTCCGTTTATTACAAATGGAGTATGCGGTTTGGTGTTGTGCCTGCCTCGCTGTGATCTGCGACGCGACGCGTCCCGTTCCGTTCCCGTGCTGCACTACCTATGCTGCCTAGATGCCTCTGTATCTCGTAAACGTTTGACCTTTGGTCCATTAGAGATTTTTTTGCGTGTTTCGGCAGTCCCTTTCGATGTGTACCACTTTCGCCATGGTAAGGCGACAATTCGACATTGCATATATTTCCAGTTTTCAGATTTTAGAAAGGACACGTAAAAAGACATTAATGTTTGCAGCTGAGAAATAAACGAAAATGGGTATGGTTTTACATTAGCGCCATATAAACGAAAATAGTATCAATCGAAAGATGACGACAAGTAGAGAAAACTTTCCAAAAGGATTGCAGTTCTATCTGGTGTAGGTGTCGAGAAAATTAACGATGAAATTATAGTACAGTATTTCTCCATACGCAGTATCTAAACCGGATGGCGCCGCCATTTTGAAAAACCACCTTGAAAATCGATATAGTCTTGGAATGAATCTTTAATACAACGGAATTCTCGAATCGTATTTTAATCAACGGTCAACGGGCGGCAAATCTTTAATTTCCTGAAATATAGTCTTTTTGGAACTTTAACACAACGGATTGCCGTTTTTAATCATCAAGTCGATGGGAAAGCAAATCTTGGTACGACAGTATTAAAAATCCCAGCGGAATTTACCGGAATTTCGACCCCCCCTTTATCTTACCTCCTAATTAATGGCTCCTGAGTTCATTGGTGAAGGTTCCATGAAGGGCAAAAGCCCCGTTTTCAAGTTATGGGACTCCAAGTTGGGGCTCGAAATCACGTTTCTATACGATTTTCAGCAAAACTTTTATTGATAATCGGATATTTTAAACATTATGATTTTCTGCAAAACTTTTATAGATAATCGGATATTTAAAACGAGACGTATCTTATCATTCCGAATCGAATGCAATCAATTTAAATAAGTTACGACTCACCTTTATGAAGTTACATAATTTTTTTCGCTTACGACGATATATCCGTTCCGAAACTTGGTAGAATTCTCAAATATTTAGATTATTTATTGTTTTGTATGTAAAACATCCTATAAATTACGAATTCTCAAATATTTAAATTTTTTATTGTTTGTATGTAAAAAATCCTTAATTATATTACATTCGATTCATTTTTCCACACTGAATAATAAATCAAATATAGAACTTTGAAGATCATCTTTGTTGGTCAGTCAAAATCAAATATAGAACTTTGAAGATCATCTTTGTCAGTCAGTCGAAAGATAGAACTTTGAAGATCATCTTTGTCAGTCAGTCGAAAGGGTTAAATACAAAAAAAAGCAGTTTTCTTTCAAACAAATCTCAAGTCCACACAACACATGTTGAAAGCAGTTTTCTTTCAAACAAATCTCAAGTCTACACAACACGTGTTTATTTTTCAAATTTTATTGGTTTAGACTTATGCATCATGAATTGTTAAGATTTCATACTGTAATTAATTACAAAAAAAAAACTAAGAACGTTCACAAATTAAATAAGTTATTTAACCATCGGAAAACTTTGGGCTATGCTATGCAGATAAAGAAAAGGTCGTAGATGTTAACTAGACAATACATTAATTAAGACAATTCATGACGCAAAGCCTGTGAACCAATGAATGAAATGTGAAAAATAAGCACGTGTTGTGTAGACTTGACATTTGTTTGAAAGAAAACTGCTTTTATTTGTGGAATTCTCCACAAATAAAAGCAATCATCTTTCAAACAAATCTCTATATTCTATTATTTATTAAAGCTGAAATATAAGTCCAGAATGGAAAATAAAATCAATTTGGATAATGCTTTCAACGATTTAGAATTCTATATACAATTTACTTGACGTTTAACGAAGGATATACAGTATATTGTTCGTATTTAACCCTTTCGACTGACTGACAAAGATGATCTTCAAAGTTCTATATTTGATTTATTATTATTCATGTGTTGAAAAGTGAACGAATGTAATGTAATTAATAGGATGTTTTACATACAAAACAATAAAAAATCTAAATATTTGAGAATTCTACCAAGTTTCGGAACGGATATATCGTCGTAAGCGAAAAAAATACGTAACTTCGTAAAGGTAAGTCGTAGTTTATTTAAATTGATTACATTCGATTCAGAATGATAAGATACGTCTAAATTCGTTTAAAATATCCGATTATCTATAAAAGTTTTGCTGAAAATCGTATAGAAATGTGATTTCGAGCCCAAACTTTGGAGCCCCATAAATTGAAAACGAGGCTTTTGCCCCTCATGGGACTTTCACCAATGAACTCAGGAGTCATTAATTAGGAGGTAAGATAAAGGGGGGTTCGAAATTCCGGTAAATTCCGCTGGGATTTTTAATACTGTCGTACCAAGATTTGCTTTCCCATCGACTTGTTGATTAAAAACGGCAATCTGTTGTGTTAAAGTTCCCAAAAAACTATATTTTAGGAAATTAAAGATTCGCCGCCCATTGACCGATGATTAAAATACGATTCGAGAATTCCGTTGTATTAAAGATTCATTCCAAAACTATATCGATTTTCAAGATGGTTTTCAAAATGGCGGCGCCATCCGGTTTAGATATTGCGTATGGAGAAATACTGTACTATAATTTCATCGTT
The DNA here is from genome assembly GCA_000484575.1 of Olivierus martensii. NCBI lineage: Eukaryota > Metazoa > Arthropoda > Arachnida > Scorpiones > Buthidae > Olivierus > Olivierus martensii. The sequence goes on along the minus strand of AYEL01083118.1, from coordinate 61,388 downwards.
TATTTTCTCGACACCTACACCAGATAGAACTGCAATTCTTTTGGAAAGTTTTCTGTACTCGTCGTCATCGTTCGATTGATACTATTTTCGTTCGGCGATAATATAAAACCATACCCATTTTCGTTTATATCTCTCAGCTGCAAACATTAATCTCTCAGCTGAAGTTGCTTTGCTATTATTATTAATTGATAAAGAAATTCTTTATTTATTAATGTCGTAGTTAATTTATATATATATATATTGAAACATTAATTAATGTCTTTTTACGTGTAATTTCTAAAATCTGAAAAATGGAAATATATGAAATGTCGGATATAATAAATTATAGTGTATATTTGGATAAATTTTGAACTTACGTTAGAATATTATTTTAAAACATCTCCGAACTCTTATAGGAGAATCATAAAATGGCGTCCGTTATCAGAGTGTCCCTAGATGCGGTTACGAGAGTAACCTTAAGAGAGTGCTCTCATCCTATTCTCACGGATAAGATCAATGTGACGCACATGCGCGGCGACACATGGGCGCCATTTTGGTTACAACAAGTGATATTACAGACGTTTACTGTTACGACAGCGATATGAATATTGAATTTAATAAGGAGAGGACAATTGATAAACCTTCGGGTACCAAGAAGATAGTAGGATGTGGTTATTCTGCAGTGAATTGCACTAACAGAAGTACAAAAACAAACGCATGTTTAGGTTTCCACGAAATCAAGAGAGAAGAAAATAGTGGATTATAAACTGAGTAAGAGTTGGGATTATCCGTGGGCGACCACGCGAAGTGCAGCAGGTACCTTGGCGACGCTTTCGTTGCTTTAGCCGCGTTCGGCGCCACCAGAGCCATGTCGCGTTGAAACTGACGGATTGCTTGCAAACGGAAACACCGATATCTAGCCTGAGAACCGAAAAGCAGTTTTTTCTTCTCTCAGTGAGCTGGTTTTTCGCTTTTTTTTTGGACACTCAGGAATAGCGGGCGTTCCTTCGGACCCCGGAATCTGCTTTTCAACGGAACTTCGACCGCCGAAAGGCAGGGGTTTCTGCCCTGTGAGAGGGCTTTTCTCCCCCAGGGGATTTCAGGGCCCGCAGAAACAGCCGGCGAGGCGAAGACCTTCCTTTGGGCCTTCGGAACGGCGTTTCGACGAATACGCAAGCGTTTTTTTTCGCTTATAGCTTTTTTCGTAAATGCGCATGCACGTCGTTTAAATATCGAAAATTAGCTGTCGCTGGAGGCTTCGCGGACGCAGCGCGCAGGCAGACGGCGCTGGCGCGCGCAACGCGCGGAAGATAGAAACGCGACTGGCGCCACAAGAAAACGAGACAAAGTCGCTCGTCATGCGCAGCAGGCAATCGCCGACGTAGCCAAGAAATGCGCATGAGCCGTGGAAGCAGGCGCGTCGACGATCCAAATACTGTACTTCCGAAGAGTTTCTGGTAGAACGAATGCATGGCGTAGTCCGTATGGAAGTGGCCTAAGGACCGAAAGGACCTGGCATCGAGTCCCGTGAAAGACACAACAGAATTTATCAGACGACAAAAATCGACTCCTAGGTTTGAAAAGAGGACCAAGGCAGCAGAAGAAAGCAGTATCTTGAACGGAAACGAGAGAAAAACCCATGTTAAGGGACAGAAAAATCGAGAAATAGGTTAAAAAATTTTGCTTCCCGACAGATGGCGCCACGCGACGCCGCGCTTCGCGTTGCCAGATCCTCGTCCACAGGTAATCACAGCGAGAAATAGGTTAAAAAATTTTGCTTCCCGACAGATGGCGCCACGCGACGCCGCGCTTCGTGTTGCCAAATCCTCGCCCACAGGTAATCACAACTTTTTACCCATGATTATTATTTTTGCTTGAATTCTATATATGGTTATAAGCTTGTTTTATTTTTTCTTTATATTTAGTTTGACCCACATATTGGACATTGATATTTTAAGATCCCAAAACAAGAAGATGGCGTAAGTATATTATTTTATTGTCATTGCCATGTTCAACAATGTTATTAAATGTTCTCTCACTTTATATGAAAATCTTACAATTTTATATTTTTCCATAGAGCATTCACACGAATAATGACCATATAAAGAAAAAAGATATGTCTTATATAGAATATGTTGTTAATGAGGTATGATGAACGTTTTAATTTTGAAGTCTTTCATAATGATATTATGGAATATTAATTATTATTTTGTTATTTTATTTCTGACAGGTTGAAGTTTTTGACAAAGAAAATATACCATTTTCTTCAACTACAGCTCAGAAAGACAATGCCAGTCCCAAACAAATCACAGTATACAGTATTTAAAATATATGTTTTTAAAGTTCAAAATTTCATTTGGAAAAACATTTATATTCTATAATTGCCCAAGTTTTAAACTTTCTCTAAATAAGTATATTCATCAATGAATGCTTTATTTTTTTGATTTTGTTTATTAAAATTATATTCCAAGAGATAAAATAATAATTGCTAAACTTCATTCTTAAATTATTTTTAATCAATATATTAATAATTTCTTTAAAATTTTGAAATTTTACCATACTAAATGATAGTTTTTGACATTATAATTTTAATTACTTTTGGCTAATTAGTAGCATGGAAATTTATAACTAAACAGTATGTATATAACATGGAAATATTCCATTCCACCTTACCATCTCGATTCACGACAATAGCTTAAATTTCATTAAACAAATATTTTTTTTTGCAAAAACATCTATTATGGCCTTAAATTTTATTAATAAAAAGGTACTTATATATGCTTAAAATATTGCTCATAAAATTACATTTGGCCATTATTAATAAAAAGGTACTTATATATGCTTAAAATATTGCTCATAAAATTTCATTTGGCCATAATTTAAATTTTAAAAACATTATCTGGAGCCAAATTAAAATTAATGAAAACATTTGAAAATTTATTAAAAAACAATAATAATATCGCTTCAAATTTCGTACTATCAGAAACAAAAATTAATCCGACACTAAAAAGCACTTTTTTGATGTTTAATGGTATAAAAAATTAAAAATTCGTGCATGTATAAATTTATTAATTTTGCTGAAAAGTCAATAAATTATTATTTTCAAATCGTGTCGTTGGCATTAGGATGATAATCAGTATATCGGTAGGTAACATTATAATTATAGATTGATCAGTAATTATCAACATAGTCATATCAGTATTCTTTTTATTATAAGATAGAAAAGCTCCATCATTTTCACTAATATTTTGGTGAAGAATTTTAATCGGATACGTTATCAAATTAAGTTGATGTAATTTATATTCTCTTAAAGTAAATTGAGGATTTTGTCTATTAATAATTTAATAGACAAAATCCTCCGTAGAAAGAAATTCCCGGCAGTGGTGAAGTGCGAAAATCTCCGTCATGCAAAATCATCAAAATTTTAATAATTATTATTAAAATTAATAATCGCTTATTATATGCAAATATAATGTTATAAATAAATTATATACTTGTATACGTCCTTTATTAAAGCAAAATACAGTATAAAAACAATATATAACGTCATTTCATACTACTAAAGTAAGTGGCAAGCTGGCGTTTTGTAACCAAAATGGCGTCCAAATTTCCTTTTGCGATCACTCTCTTAAAGCGAAGCAGCGATATCTAGCGGCACTCTGTCCGTTATTACCGGAGTTATTACGTTACAGCGCCATCTGCAAATTTTGTCTTTTTTGAGGAACTATAATTTCAATTTTTTTTTAATTCTTTAATTTTTAAATCATTAAGGTAACTGTTGAACTAACCTGTCCACCAAGATCACCTCCTGTCACGTGGCCGTTATCAGCGCCGCCTGAGAATTGTCGCTGTAACTGCCGGATGGTTTGAGAATGAGGACGATAGCTATAGCCTGAAAATCGCACAAGAGATTGTTGGAAATAGAGATAGAAAGCACTACACATTGGTTTGGCGTGGGAAGAATGAAAATAGAAGATGATAGGAAAGTAAACTAATGATTTAAAGATTCCTGTCAAGAGATAATGTGACAAGTCATTAGCAGAAAAAAGAAACAAGCAAGCAACAGTTTTATTAAAAAAAATTAAGAAATAACATATTTCCAATACAGTATATACATATAGATAAATACATATTTTGGAATGAATATTAACAGAATTATTAATTTTTTGCCTGCACAGTCCATCTGTACAATGTGGCGATGAAAATGATAGAAAATAGGAGATACACAAATATACATAAATTATAGAGCCTGCACAGTTTTTCTGTACAATCTGGCAAATACACAGAAGAAAAAGATCGCGCAAGAGATGTTATAAATTATAGAGCCTACACAGTTTTTCTGTACAATCTGGCAAATACACAGAAGAAAAAGATCGTGCAAGAGATGTCCGGCGCCGCAGAGAGCTCGCGCACGCGCCCGCTTCATTTCAGCTAGGGCTAGGAGATGCATTCCCCGGCCGGTTGCTGTTGGCGCTATCGCTTGTAGGTGTTTTGTTGCAGGTAAAAGTTGAACTTACCTGAGGGCAAGAATCTGGCAATGCGAAGCGCGGCGTCGCGTGGCGCCATCTGTCGGGAAGCAAAATTTTTTCTCCTCTTTGTCGGTTTTTCTCTCGTTTCCGTTCTCTGCACTGCTATCTTCTGCTGCCTTCTTCCTTTTTTCCAGCCTAGGAGTCGATTTTCGTCGTCTGATAAATTCTGTTGTGTCTTCCACCCACGGGACTGTACCAGCCGGGAGACAGGATTTGGCCACGCTTCAGGAAACGCCGACAGGATCGGAAGCCGGCGCATGTCGTGCACGCAGGAGATGAGATAGTTGCACGGGCTATAAGGCAGGGCCGGCACGGCCTCGTTATGCTCATGGTCAGGCCAGGCGGCTTTGCTCAGGCAGCCGCATGGGCTCGCATGCGCGCCTAAGGCGCGGGTTATACGCGGACGAAACTCCGACCTGTTTAAATGGCAATTTCCGCTGCCGTGACCAGACGGCGCTTTGAGCGTTTCGGCATATGGCGAAGAGAAGAAATATGTGCAGCGCTGTATTTTGTTTTCGTTATAAATAAACGGCTCCACATTGAGGTTTTTTTGGTTTCCGCATCAGTTGCCACGGGAAGCTGTCAAGTTTCCAAATTTCAGTCTTGGTGTCCTTTTTTTATGCTTAGTAACCGCCCAGAAATTCTTGCTTGCTGCTGCAGCCTATGATTCGGTATAAGCCTTCCGTTTCGATAGTCTGAGGTGCTATAAGTTACTTCTTCCCTATCTGATGTACAGCTGATGTTCATCGCCTATGGCGTATAGTTGAAAGAGGAGATTTAGCAACGAAACCGCCGAACAGAGCACCGTTTTTGTTTATTCAGCGAATAGTTTTGAGGATCCCTGCTGCAGGGATAGCATACATAGGAGACGAACATCGTACAGAGCGCCGCACCGACTATATGCTATATATAGTCGCTTAAGTATATGTAGACTATTTTTTGTTGCCCTTTATGGGCAAATTTTCCTGTGATTTTACTTTTGATTTTCCTGTGCAAATTTTCTTTTGTTGCCTGCCTGTGTTTTGGTGTCAAAGAATGTCTGATGTCTTTAGCGTGTGTGCTTGGAAATTCTGTATCTTTCTTGGTTTGACAAATAAAAAACTTTTTCCTAGATGTCCTTGTCTACTGCTTAAATTATGTGGGAAATCACCTAATAATTTTTCGCATAATAAAGTTCGCATGATGGCAAAGCATAATACTAAAATTATGCTATTTGCATTTCTTCGAGCTGTATTAATATTAAAACAAGAAAACAACAAACTTCATCGATAATAATAATAAACTATTATATTTTTCAAGAAATTTTATTTAAAAAAATATTTGTTGATAGAAAACATTTTAATACATTTTTATAATTTATCTTAGGTCAATTTATCTTATACGTCTAGACTGTAACCACAGTGGCCAAATTGCGGCTTTTTAGTATCTTAAATATGGCTCAATATCATGAAAGCCAATAATTGGAATCCCTTGTGGATAAGAGGTTAGAATATACCAATCGTTTGACCCCGCGGGTAGTAAAAGGCGACTAAAGGGCTCCTTCGCGATGGTGATTCCGAAGTCTGTCATTGGGTGTTGGTCACTTGTGGGTTCCTATATGGAATCGGAACAGCTCTGGCGGTGCCCATATCCGTCATATGGGCACCGCCAGAGCAGCCCATATGACTCGAGCTACCGCATGTGAGCCTGCGGTAGGCCGAGCGGCTTGGGAGCTTGCCTGGGCCACCAGCAGGTTCATGTCGTATTCTGAGACTTGGCCAAATGGCCGCTCCCCTGCTCCACCTATGAGGGTACTACAGGGTACTTAATGTCTGCTCATTGCCTGCAACTAGGAGTGCGGACTCGCCTGACCACCACTCTGATCCACTTAGCGAACGATATACGAATACGGCGGACTCGCTCAGGTTTGCTAGGCCTAGGGGCAGTACTGCTTAGGGGTAAGAAGGCCGCATTCGTATCTCGTGCACTGTGTCGCCGAAGTAGGGGAATGAAAGGCCGCATTCGTATCTCGTGCACTGTGTCGCCGAAGCGACCTTTAAGGGACGAGAATCGCCTCCGTCCACAGAGGGAGCGGAGACACTACAGGGTACAGAGGGAGCAGAGACACGAGGCTGGTATTTGCTACTGAGATTGGTGCTATTACTGAGCGACCGGAACTATCCCCGGAGGGATAGAAAACTCAACGGTTTTCTCACAACAAGTTCTCCCATAAATGGGAAATCCTTAGAACACCAAAGCTCGGGCACAACCGTCGCGAGAATCGCGACAGCCCGCCGGAAGGACGGAGATTATAGTAATCCCGCCGGAAGGACGGAGAGTATAGTAACCTTCCACAAAAGCAGAACCCTTACTAATAATCGCATCGGATGGGCGTAACGCATGATGACGAGCCGACCCAATTTGAAAAGGGTCGAGAATCTCCCCCGATTCGATCACCGATGCAGCCCACTGTCCGCTCCAGACTGGCGGCCACCATGGAGACGATATCAACCGACGCCGTGCAATGGCCGGGCTCTGGGGCCTTGCCGTGGCCGAATATCGCTCGGATCAATTCCCCGAAATTTTATGATTCCCTAGGAAGCAAGCTTCCCCGGCCTCTGGTAGAACCCAATCAGCCCGAGCAAGGCCAACCCTCGGGTGGGCACCGTAACGGCTTCTATCCCTCCACCATTCATCCCGTCGGACCGGTACAACGCCTTGGGATTGGGACCCTTATACAGGACTCGTACTTCACGCAGGACATACGTCGGACCAATTCTTAATCTGGGATCCGCAGAGATCGGACGGTCGAGTGGCGAACTACAGAGCATCCATCAGCGAGGGATGGGTGCAGCCATGCTCTACCGACTCTATAGGAATTTCTTCACTAGGGGCAGCTACTACAGGGGACCGGGGCGCGAGCCTGTCCCAGGCCGACCAGGTTTGCTACTGGATTTCTCTATAGAAAGTCAAACGAGATCCGGGGCGAATTAACCGGCTAGGACTTCCCACGAAGTTCAAAATACTTTTCACTTCTCATAAGATAATTAAAATATAACAGCACAAGTTCAAACAAACTTATGCTGTTATATATTTAGTATAACATATTATCATTACTAAAGTGCTAACAAAAAGTTATAATACTAACAAATAGCAAAAACTTTTGCAAGTTTAATTAACTTTTTGATGTATTCTGCCGCTATTAAAAAGGTTAAGCAAAAAATAATATCCGTTTTGATATTAGCTACAAAAGTTCTTTATCAAAAATTTTTTTCGATACTCGATAATATCGAGAGAAAAGTATCGATATTCAGAATTATAGAAATAAAAGTTTCAAATACAAAAGTATCGAAGTATTGGTTGCATCTCTGAGTTGCATTCCAAATCAGTATAGGAACAGAATTAGTTATAAAAATTTTATAAAAGAAATTTTGTAGTGTCCAAAATCGAAATACAATATTATCGTCATCTTACCGTCAGAAAAAACCAAGCTTGATCATGGATTCCATCTTCCTCTTCCCATTGTTTCGGTACATGTTGCTGAATGAAAGGAATAGAGAAATGTAAAATCAATAAGATAAACATTTGTTTACATTGTTATTAATTTAAAAATTTCATGAATCAAAACATTTTAGGACTACAATCATTGTATCGTTTTTATTTTAATATTTTAGTCAGGATTATATTTGATTTTGGATAATAAATGAAATTTATGCAGTTAAGATTTTTCAAAATGATAAACAACTTGGAATAATTTAATATTCCTGAACTCGATGCTATTTGATCATAATCTATTAATTGTATAAACTTATTTTATAATTCTATCATAATGTCTTTTCAATATATCAAGATAAAAGTCGACTATATGAGAAATCTGATCTAAATTTGGTTGAAAATTTTAGAAAGAAATTTTTCCAGCAAATATATCTGATGGGTAAATTCAATGAAACGTATTATATTAATATTATTTATATAAACTTTTGTTAGGTTAAATTATTTAAAATTTTACGCCACTGAATCCACATGAAGAATACGAGATAATAAACTAGTTAGAAGTTAATCAGAGGCTGGCTAGTCTAATATGGGATCGATATTTAAAGGTGTTATCAACGAACAGCTCGAAAGAAATGAGCATCATTGGTATACTGATAGTTGATTGGCCAAATGGTAAGACTGCTTTTCCATCTGAAGGATTTGGGATCGAATCCCAGTTTCCATTTTTACATTTTCTTAAAGAACTCTGGAACTGGCTCGTCGATCTCATATCTTAAACCATAAGCAAGTTCTCTTTTAGTGGATGGCTCATAATAAATTCAAATTTATCTCCTGCATAGAAATCAACGGTTGAAAAGTGATGAAAATAGAGAAAAGATGTAGAGTTTGAAAATATAGCTTATCTTTTAAACATACGATTAAAACAGTGAAAGAATCTATAAGTGAGTATGAAAATATTGTTTATGATTCACCAATCATAAACAATATTTTCATAGTAATGGTCTCTTTAAAGAAAAAATATTTAAATTAATGGAATAATATTTCTAAAATTTCACGAAACGACTATCTGTTTAGATTTCACTATTTTCATAAATTTTAGTTATTTAAACAAAATAACTAAATTTCACAGTTTTGTATATTTTATTTTCTTTGTATTTATTTTATGAATGGCGAAAACTCATAAAATTAACTCTAAAAATGTTTAGCATACTTCAATTTAAAATTTCATCTGAAACTCATGAATTAATGTAAAATAAGCCTCTCATTAGCAGAAGATATTTTGTTTATTCTCTTTTAAAACATTTTATAAGACGAAAGCACATTTTAATTATGTTTTTATGTTACGAAGAGCTTTACATTAATCATATAATTAACACTTTATCATTTATTTGCTACAGTCTTTTAATTATTAAAAATATTAAAGTAATATCTCAAACTGTCATATTATAAATATAAATGTTTGTTTAAAATATTCCGAAGAATGTTAAATGTAAATATTAAAGTAAATTCGAGAAAAAAAAATGACATTAACCTGTCTGCAGATTAATAGTGTAGAGAATTGGAATGCGAGAGACAGGATATTATTAATAAACTACCAAATGACTTTATAAATATGATTTCGGTATAATCAGTCTTTCCTTTTCTTTTACATTAGTAACAATCTTTATAGATGAAAATTCTTTCGTAGATTGTTATAATAATGAATATCGATCGCATAAAAATCTATATCGACTATTATTATAATAAATTTAAATTATTCGAATAGGAAACACTCGAATTTTTAAAAATTAAAAATTCAAGATATTCAAAAATTCACATCTCAAATATTATTGCTAACTAAAATGTAGCTTGTTTAATTATTGATTACATGATCGAAATGTTTTTTCACTGGAATAAAATTTAAGACAAAATCAAACAACTTTATCTGAAAATAAAATGGAATTGTTGTGTACTAAAAAAAACCTAGCGTTGCTACATGTCAGTGATTAAAAACTCGACAAGAATTAAAACTATTGTATTCTTTAGTTCTGTGTGTATTCTTATTATATAAGTTTACTGTAGTTCTGCAGAATTTTATTGTGGTATTTTTAAATATGTTTCCAATAAATAAATAAACTTTAAAATATTTTTCCTATTCGTCACTAATTTGTTGTATCTATGAATAAATCTATGCATCTTTTCTTTTATCATATCAATCCTTTGTGCAATATTTATGAGACCTGAGTACATCTAGTCTGATATCTGGTCTCTGATGAATTGTTTTGTCATGAGTTTACTCTTTCTCAATAGAATATTTATACCGTATTCTCGGAATATATGTATGGTAATGGAATAAATCTTTATATTGTTATCAATTTGGAGTAAATTATTTTGGTTATTTGATCGAATATACTATTATATCGAATATTGAATACTTGATCGAATTAATGTTTTCATTTTTAATTACATAGTGCATAATTTTTCTAAAAAATTTATTGATTCTAAAAATATATAAAATCCTTCAAAAAATAATAATAATTCTATAATTAATCTTACATATTTTTGTATTTTTATATCTTCTTTCCAACCGAAAATTCATCTATATTGTATATAGTCAATGTTTAGTAAAATCCATGTCGCCATGGCAACATTATGTACAGTATGGTTAATTACGTAAGGAGTTTACATCCCATTCGTAATGTATTTATTATCTCATGACTCTGTTTAGTTTAAAAAGAGTTCAAAGTTTACTATTTTAAATTAAATTTTATTTTTTTCTGAACGATAGCAAAAATCATTCTGTCGGAACAACGCAACAAATACTGTATATAATGAATGATAGTTATTTAAAAATGCATAATCTCGATATAATCTTCTACTTTTATAAAATAGAAGAGGAAATCAGCGAATATATCGTACGATTATCAGAATAGAAGCATTCTTAACTCCAACGTTACAGTTGATGTAATGGTTGTCATTTGCAAAAGCTAAGCCAATAAAGGGAAATCCAATAGAGTTATCACTGTCCACAATAATCTTTACAATATTAATTTCTTTGCTTTAATGAACTTTAGTTTATTCTTATAGGAATACGCTCAAATCTTGAAGAAACACGAATAAAGGATAATTGTTATCTACTTCTTTCTCAGATACTGTATTTAAATGGACAATACATTAAGTTTATTTCTAGAAATCACATGGAAGCTGTTTTTGTAGACAGATCTACTTCTTTCTCAGATACTGTATTTAAATGGACAATACATTAAGTTTATTTCTAGAAAATCACATGGAAGCTGTTTTTGTAGACGACGTATAAATAACAGCATTTATGATATGATTAATATAATTATATGGATATTAAATTTTTAATATTGTACCAAAATTATAATGATTAAGAATTCTTCTATTTAATCTTGATGATTAATTATCTAGACTAAAATTACAGGTAGGCCTCGATTAGTGCGAGTTCGAATAATACGATATTCGATTAGTGCGACTTATAAAAATGATACCGTTTTTCACTTAGTGCGAGCAAATATTCGATTAATGCGAGTTGTAAGCGTAGACCAGTCTTACTAGCAAATGTCCGTCCCCTTTTATGATGTCAGTTAACAATTTAATGTTAATTTTCGGTTAATAAAACCGGAAGAGGAGCAGTCTGTAGTCACTTGGCTTTGAAGAGGTGAAACACCAGAAAGATGGGCTTTTTTTTGTCACTTGGCTTTGAAGGGGTGAAACACAGAAAGATGAGCTTTTTGCCGTTAATTTTAACATTACTATTATTCAACTTTGTTATCGTATACATACAGTATAGCACAGAATTTTCTCTTTGAAAAAGTATCGAAATGGATAAAAGGCAGAACACTTTTGATGATAAAACAGAAATCGAAAAAAGAAGAGATTGGGAGATTACGCAGAGGAAAAAATGGATGTGATTGAGCGACATAAAAGCGGCGCTCAACTTCCGCTTTCTCATTTGCTCTTTTGGTTTCTATTTGGAGGTTGGTTTGATGATTGTATGAGACGCAATTCCTGGTAAGTTATTAATTTAGATGATGAACAACGATGTAAAATATAAAAATAAATATTTCTGAAACAGTTATTATTGTGGTTATTCATCGTGAGGTTGGCTAATGGCCGGAATCTCATAAAACAAGAACCAATTACCATATTTTACATATAGTTAATACTTCGAATAGTGCGAGAAATTCGTGGAACTCATTATTCGCACTAATACTACCTGTACTAACAAATCTTAGTTTAGTTATTTGACATTATTTATAAATAAACCTTATTTCAAAATTTAATTTGATTGTTTTATGAAACAACGACTGTATAAAATATCCATTTACTTCTGCAGAAATCAGTTAATTCAACTTTCATAAAAATAATATAAAAGGCAAAAACATCATAGAAATTTATAAGAATTTGTTCCTTAAATCTTGACACGTTATTTAGAAATATTTTAAATAAAAATAACATATTTCTGAATAATACGTCAAGATTTAAGAAACAAATTCTTATAAATTTCTTCTACTTTTTAAAGCTAAAATCAAGAAAAATAAAATATATTTCAAAATATTTAATATGCTAATTTTATTAAGAAATTAGCAATCATCTGTCCTTAGTGTAAATCAATGAAATAAAAATCGAAATTTAAGAATGCAAAATTAATTTTATGCCTAAAATTAGTTTCCTTTATATGGAAATACAAACAAAAAATAGTAATTATTAGATTTCATATTCAAATTTATAGATAAAATGAATATTAAATTTTCAATAAAAATCAATTATGTTTATCAGATTTAAGTTTATAAGTTAATTATTTAATATATTTTTCAAAATTATTTTTTATAGTAGGCAAATCGTGGCACGGCTTAAAATGAATTTTCTTTTTCTGGAAGTACAGCATTTTCTTGTTAAATTTCTAAATCTATACATATTGGATCCTATAATATAACAATATCTCGGCTTTTGACATTTGTACCGAAAAGGTTTTTGAAAGTATTCGTGAATACTTATTTCATTTATTAAATACGAGAATTTCAACATTTTGATGATGAAATCTGCAAAATTACATTTTATAAACATGAAAAAACAAACGACTGATAAACTACATAACAAACTTAAAAATAGAGTAAGTCTAAATTGCAATATTTATAATAAATATTGATTTATTTATTACATGCATCAAAAACAACATAAAATATCTTATCATAAATATATTTTTTATTTTTAAAGAATAAATTAAGATTTTTAAAATTTTAAATAATATTTTAATCATAAGTAAAAAAATTTCTGAATTTTTTTCTTTGTAATAAATAAGAATTGATGAAATCCGTTTTATTAGTTTTCTCGTTCAATATCTAATATTAAAGTTTTTTCATCATTGCCTATCAGATTCATGCTCAAACAATAATAGATTCATCATCTTTTCGTATTTACTTTTTTTTGTAATTATGCAGTATATAAATTACATTTTTTAGAAGATTGTAAAAGAAATTAATAAAGTATCTGTGAAAATTATTCATAGAGAAGAAAATTAAAAATAAAGTTTTTTTGTTTTTTAAAATTTTGAAAATATTCTTGACGAATCTAAAGCACAATTATACACATAACTCATCTACAAATTAGGATATGTATTGAAAATATTTTCAGAATTGCTATTCAGTAAAAATAAAGTTTTTTTGTTTTTTAAAATTTTGAAAATATTCTTGACGAATCTAAAGAAGATTCTTACATTTTAAGAATCTTATTCACAATTATACACATTACTCATCCACAAATTAGGATATGTATTGAAAATATTTTCAGAATTGCTATTTAGCTTCTGAAAAACGGGAAAAAAGTTGACGAAAACAGATAAATATATTCAAAAGTAATATCCAAAAAGAAAAATCTATATTATATAACTTGTTTACAAAGTTACCATATATGAAATGCATTTATGCATTTTATAAAAGTTATTCTAATGCAAGAAATAAAAATTTCATTTGGTTACACAATAAGGTATGCTGATTTAATCATATTATTTTTATATTATAAATAATTAATTATTTTCTAATATAAATGGCAGCTATTATGTAATCTCAGATGGGAAAGCAGCATAAAACAAGAGAGAGAATAAAAATGCTTCAATAATAAATTTTAAGAATTTTAAATATTACATTTTTAATAAAGTTGATTTACGCATTTACTGAAAAATAATCTTCAATTCATAATTAATTAAATATTGATTTTATAATTGAAGACATTATTTTAGAAATATTTATAAATTGTACCGTATTGATGTAATATTCTTACCAACTCGCATTTAATTGAATTATTTATATATATCATTAAAAAATTTTGATATTTTGTAAACCCTGTACACAAAATTAGTCATTCATTAATTTTAATTTAAAGCACGATCATACAAAGAACATTTAGGACAAACTGAAGAAGAAATTCTTACGATAAAAATAAGACGAAAAGTAAGAATACAGTTCTTTGGTTAATTGTTTTGGTTTCCAGAAAAATACATTTCATTTTCGGAAACAGTAGTTGACAGATGAACTACTAATAAAAGAAAGAGAACGAAATAATACCGAATGACCAGTAGTACCTAGACGAAGAACAAACAAAATAAAATCGTAATTCTGGAACTTTTTTATACATAGTAGTATGTACAAAAAAAAAGATTTTCAAAATGAAAGCAATATTTCCGGATACAGAATTCAATTTGACGAGTGCAGACTCTCGGACCGACGATATAATTAGTAACGAAGTTATTCATAAGAAACATTATTATTTCTTGCAACATTACTTGCAATGTTATTATTTTTATTGTACATTACAGTGCTTTGCTTTAACAAGCAGAATTCGATTTATTCGTTTTTCACATATTACCATATTATTCCAATAAAATATTTATTAAATATTTATCAGAATAATATTTATTAGGATTAGTAACGAAGTTATTCATAAGAAACATTATTATTTCTTGCAACATTACTTGCAATGTCATTATTTTTATTGTACATTACAGTACTTTGCTTTAACAAGCAGAATTCGTTTTATTCGTTTTTCATATATTACCATATTATTCCAATAAAGTATTTATTAAATATTTATCAGAATAATATTTATTAGTGGTATATTTTATCAAATATCTTATCTAAATTATGATTTTGTTTATTTTTACTATTGTTTCAGTGCTCTTCAATTTTCGTTATCATTTCATCCTCTTGAGAAACAGCTTTCAGTAATTTCTTTCCTCTTGCAATTACGTTTTCAGAAAATAGCAAAAGGAAACTCTATATGCATTTTCTTCAAAATCAAAATAATTAATTAATAATGCTTAATTAAGCGAATAATTTTACTGTAAATTTTTGTTTCACTTTTTCCAGGAATTAACTTTTTTCGCTTTATATTTTATACTCGGAAGACCGTGCATAAAGCTTAATGTTTTAAAAAATCTCCAGTTTAAATTCATTAATAAATAAAATTTATTATTTACATTATAATATTTTATATGATAAATTTATTTCGTTTAATAATAAAATTCATTCATTATCATTTCATTATAAATCCTTATTATTTTGAATCTAAATAATGATAGAAATTATGATAGGTTAAGTTATTTATGAAATTACTGGCGAATTAAATTTTGATATTAGAAAATATGGCAATTAACCAGTTCTATAACTTCAATGCTGCCAGAGATAAAATTAATTGTATACATCTTCCACGTAGATACATTCGATTTATACAAAATATTTATATGGAATTGCATTCTATATAGATATTGACTCTATATGTGTAGATTATATTATTAGAATTTTTTAGAAAAGTGTACACTTTACCCCAAGGGTCACGGTTTCCCTCCACTCCATTCCTCCTCATGAAAAACCTATTTTTAAATTATAGAGCTTCATCATTAGCTGAACATTTTTGACAATTTAGAAATAACAATATTAACAATTGTGTGGGACAAAATTTTGCAACGAATAAATCTCTACTAAATCCCGATCCGGATTTGTTGTTAGCTAATAATTTGTTGTAGTCTTTAGTTGGTTTTATTTTAGAAATACGAAACAGTTTTGTTGCTTTAATGAAGAAGCGAATTTATTAACAGCTGAAACAAAATTTAAAGATGAGAAAAGTGAAAACACGAAAAAAAAAAAAAAAAAATATATATATATATAAAATATAAATTTTATATAATATATAAAAAAAAAAAAAATATATATATATATATATGACGAAGTTTCACAATCTAACGATGAGATTATATTTCGTGGGAAAGAAAATTTCATTATTAATACTTTTAATGTCATTTGTGATAAGCTAATTTCGGAAATTAATGAAAGAACAGAAAGTTATTTAGACACATTAAATACGTTTAACATTTTTTTGAAGGAGGATATAGATCAAGATAAGTACAGAACTAGCATTAATAAAATTTTACAAACAGATTTTTCAAAAATTTTACAAAAATTTCTTTAGAAAAATTTGATGATGAAGTTAGATAATTTTTGATAATGATAAAGGAAGAAAATTTTTCAATTAAAAATACCGTATTACTTCGAATTTAAGCCGCGCTTTTCATTCGGATTTTTAAGACGTAAAATTTGGGTGCGGCTTAAATTCAAAGCGAATATTTTAACCTCTCATTTCTCCCGAGGTCCCACTCCCCAAAGTTCGGGCTTTTGCTTTACGCTCTATGTATGCGCATAGTATTACGATCGTTGATTACAATTTATTCGGTAGCTTATTATGTATATTAGTACCTATTTAAGTAAATAAAAATATTTCTTATTTTTCAATACCTATTATAAAATCATTTTTATTTTTTCCAATTTTAAAATCCTACTTCGGCTTAAATTCGAAGTAATACGTTATATATAAATTTATAAATGATGGATTAAGGTCTAATTTTCCAACATAGAAACAAATTTAAAAATATTTTTGATTATGTCTATTTCAAATGGAAGTGCTGAATGCTCATTTTCAGCATTGAAACGAATAAAAAATTATTTAAGAAGAACTCGCATCAAAATAAACAAGTGATCTATCGTTATTATGCATCCTAATCAGAAGTAATGGATTCGATTAATTATGATCACACAGATATATTTACTAAAACCAAAGCCAGGAAAAAAAAATTTAATTATTAATTTTTTTAATTTAAATTTGAACGAATTTATTTTTATAATTTTTAATACAAATATATGTATGCTAATATTGTGTTATTTTTATTTTATTAAAATCAGTTATTATAGAAATGTTGACTTTTATTTTCAATAAACTTTTAAAAAAGCGTATGAATTTGATTAACTGAAATAGACTTGCTCTTTTGGGGCCTCATAATGATGTGGCGCCTAGGGCCTTCAAAAGTATAAACGCGGCCCTGTCTAAAACGTTTATTCGGGTCCAATACCTCAAAAATTTATATCAAGGATTTGACTTCAATTTTCTTTATCTACAATATGGTGGCCTCTCTACAGAAGTGGCAGTCTGTGGGAGAGTCCAAAACGGCCAGCAGTCGTTCGTCGATTCATTAGCCATAAATATTGAAAGCATCCATGATTGAAAGCAGAAGCGTTTCCCATCAATGACGCTTCCTTATAGACAATCCGATGATTCTCAGTTTTGATCGTTGGTAGATGTGGTCATTATTAACTAAGATTAATTTATTCTAAGATATAAATTCTTTACTAATGATAAATTGTTTACTAATGATTTCAATATAAGGGACAATTCGTATTTAAGAAGAATCATTTATATAAAAATTATAGGTATACCAAATTATACAATATTTTGTATTTTTGTCATTTTTGTCAGCCATCCTTTACAAAATAACAAATATTTCTATATGCGAATTTTTTAAAGAAAATATTTATAATAAAAATTAACCTACGATTCCTTTATATTATTAAAATAAACAATTATCGATTATCCCAATCAATAAGTAATTAATAAAATGTTAATATACAGTATTATGTATCATTTAATTAATTTTGTAATTATA
Organism: Olivierus martensii; assembly: GCA_000484575.1. Taxonomy (NCBI): domain Eukaryota; kingdom Metazoa; phylum Arthropoda; class Arachnida; order Scorpiones; family Buthidae; genus Olivierus; species Olivierus martensii. The sequence continues at coordinate 43,415 of AYEL01083118.1, read as the reverse complement.
TATAATAAGCCAAATAAGTAAGATAAATCGTTTATTCAAAAACGTTTTCAGCTATCCATGTAGGGTGATACGTGGATAGCCAAAAACGTTTTTGAATAAACAATTTATCTTACTTATTTGGCTTATTGTTTGCTTTTATTTAATATCTAAAGTAAGAAGTTTTTCAATATTAAAATTTAAATTTTTTCTTTTTATTTGATTGTTCTATTGATCAATAACCCAGTAGTTATTAGTAAAAATTGATATGTTTTGTACTATATTTCTTGAAAAATTGCTTATGATAAATTTCAAAAATCCTAAATATGATATTAAAAGTTATGACAACAACTTTTGGAAGTATTTTTATACAAGGTGAATGTGAAAAAGATGAATCATAATTTTGTAAAGGTAAAGATATTTTTGTCAAAAGTCAGTTGATATGGAAGGCTATTAACTTCTTTAAAAGTGTCATATATATTTTAAATAAATATTAGATATTAGATTTTTTAGTAGCAGATGGCATTTATTTCTTCAATGATAATAAGACAATCCAATAATAAAATGCTACACACATCATTAAATACAATATTTCTGATCCGTGATGAAATTTTGGAGATTTTAAACAATAAAATACCTATTTTCCATATTGGTCAAAATTAATTAAATGATGCATCCTAGAGATAATTATGGAAAGAAACTTATCTTTTCTATTTCCTTTTATTTTGATCAGACTGTGAAAAATTTTTTAGGATACTTTAAATTACCTAGGAAACTCCATCCCAGATTTTATTAAAATCAGTTTAAATAACATTAAACAATATCACATTTAGCAATTCTTGAAGAGAAAAAAATGCAATATTTTTTGGCAAATTTTTTCTGTTTTTTAAATTGCTCTATTTCAACAAGTACTTATTGAGATTAATTTAAAAATAAAAATAAAAAATGCAGAGAAATACATAATTTCAATTATTGTTCTATTCCTTTTAATAATTAGGTTTGGAATTTCAAATTTAGTCTATTTAATAATTCTTTCAAATATAAATATTAAATTATTAATATTTAATTTATAACGAAAGTTATAATAAACTGAATTTTGATTATAATAATTCTTGTAAGAGATGATCAGTAATTTCTGTAATTAGGTCACTGCATATTTTTTATATAACTATTAAAAACTTTGATATTTATTATAATCCATCAAAAAAATATACTACATATGAAATATTTGTATTATTGGAATATAATACATATCAGTCATCAGTTTACTGCAAAAATGTCATAATATCTAGTACTGTGTAAGTTAGAAACTGAAAATGACATATTCTGATTAAAAATGTTTTTTTCTGTAATAAAATATATTTCTGGTGAAGTGCTTTATTAGTATGCTATTGCTTCAAAGATTTTATTTACATCTTGTACTAGATCTATATTAAAAAAAAAAGCTTTATATGACTCCTATCAATTTAAATATATGAGATAGTTATCATATTTCTTCAAATGATTTTTGATTTAAAATCTTGAAGTTTTAGTTTCATTTTGTTTTAAAAATCTGCTTGATAACATAACTAAAACAACTGAAATAAGTGAATTCCATTGCAGCTGACTCTTGATCTCATGTTGATTTTATATTTTTCTTTAGTTTTATAACATATCATTCTGTGAATTATGACTCATCTTTCATAATTACCAAGTATATATTAAACTATCCAAAAAAGTTTTTTCTTTACATACAAGGTTTTTAATTTACATCCAAAATTACATGGTAATGAAATATTGAATATGCAATTCAAATACAAATACTTGAAAAAGAGTGCATCACAATTGTTGATGACAAAAATATATATAAAATTTTAAAAATCTATAAACTGCAACAAAATAAATAATTGAATTTTTATGAATATGAAGTATGTCTACACTAATATAAAACTATTATAACTTCAAATACTGTAGTAGTTTTTATAAAATATATCAAGATTTCATTTTGGAGCAATTTTCTCTTCATTAAGCAGAGAAAATTGTTCATATAATAGATTTATTTTAATTTCTATTTCAATATAATTAAAAATGCATTTTGATCTCGGTTTAATTCATTTCTTTATGGGAATATTTCTAGTTTTAATTAAAAATATAATTTTATTTCTTTTAATATTATTTATATATTAGAGAGAATGACCATCATTTTCTTTATTTATGTGTACTGTACAAAACTGTTGTGCCGAAAATTTATATTTGCATAACACAAAGAATAAGAATATATGAAATTTATCTGCGAATATTTCGGTTTTTCTCGGAGATCAAAAATCCAGTTAAAATATGAAAATTCAATTATATTGAGGTATTTTGTATATATTAATAATACTTACGAGTTTGAATAAGTTGTTACAGAAACTTCAATTGCTTTGAAGACTTGAAAGATGGCAATTTACAAAATGATTTACATTAGTTTTTTTTTTTTATAAATTTTGAAGGGGAATTGCAATGATATTGAATTTAAAACTTTCAAGATATAGATATTATATTATTATTAATTTTAAAAATCTTCAATTCCACCACAAAAAATATGATTTCTATTTATCATCAAGAGCACCGCTTATATGTTACTATTATTAACAAAATTCATTTTATGTTGCTTAAAACAACAGATTTATTGTATCAGAATAAAAGTTACTTGGATAATTCTAGTTTTTATTTGAAATATTTATAAATTTTTGTAATTAAACTATTATAAATGAAATATTATTAATTATAAACTAAATTTATCAGTAAGATAATAGAACAAAATCGTTTGAAAAATTTTTTTAGGGAATCCGGGATAAAGTAGCGCTGATCTTATCCATTTTTTTTAGGATGATGCAGAATTATTTCAATAATTATCATTCTTTTTATTTATAATCGATTTTAATAAACAACTTAAAAGTTAAAGTCGAAATGTCATTTAAAGAATAAATTAATTTATAAATCATGAAATAATTGTTAAAATTTTTTTTAAATAAGAATTATTGTGTGGAATATAAAAATTATATTATAAAATTAATTGAATTGCATGAAAAACAGAATATGCTGCTGTCGATATAAATGGAGTATCCAATAGTTACTGTATAAATTTATTATAGAATAAATAAAGAATATTTTGATATTTCGAAATGTTTATTTTTGATAAATGATTAAAACCTTGAATTCAACAACTATGTTTAAAATTATTTCAAAATCAGATATATGTTGTAAAAATCATAGATTTATTTTTAAATTTTCATACAAATTAAATAGCAGTTACTGTTGTAATGTGAAGAAGAAAAATTTTTTTTACGAAGAAATTAAATTTGTACAAGTTATTTAACTCATATGCAGAATACATTACCTTTCTACTCATGCATTTGTACGAAATATCTTATTTTAGAATAAATTATTATATACAAGATCAATTATAGTTATGGATAACATAGAACGAACAGGACAGTTCATAATCTTTGAAACTATGTATAAAATTTTAAGAGTACTCTAAATTCGATTTTACGATGTATGTAAGAAACTATGTTTATGGTGTAGAAAAACTGACAATACATTGGGGTATGGAAGTTTGTCTTGTTAACACTAGACTAATTGGTGTCTTGCTAAGTCCACTAAATGGAGATTATTAGCTGGTGATTTGTTGTGTGACAGCATCGTATTTATAATTGGGCTGAGTCTAAGCTTATTGACTAAACCTAATGATTTGATTTTGACAAAAACCAAATGACTATTTTAGATATAACTTAAAGCCAAATATCACTTAGCTAATGAAGAGATTAAGATTTATTGTGTCTATAAAATACTTTTTGTGTATCTGTAGTTAAGAATTTTATTTAAATTTTACAAACATCTTTTTTAAAATTGTTGCATTCTCTTCCTTAAAAGTTTATAGTATTTGTTGTAGATTTTTAATACAATGTTCATCAGGGAAAGAATTATTACATCAGCAAATATTTTCTCATCATCCATAGATGTTTTATCTCTATGCGTGTGTATATGTTTAAGTAATTTTATAGAACATAAGAATGTATATCATCAACTAATGCAATACATGGTTTATTATAATAAATAAAGAAGTGTATTTAAGAGTTCATTCATTTTAAAAACATTACTTATGTTTATAATTTTCTTATAATTATGGAAGAATGAAGAAATGTTTTCCTTTTACAAACCATTATGTCTGAAACAAATTAATAAATGTGCCAAAATAAAATATCAATTAGCTCCTGTAGAGAAGAATCATTATGTGATGTCTGCAAATATATATTTAATAAACTCATATTTTAATTAAAGATTTATCTCTTACGATCATTTTGTATGAATCATTATACTGACTTTTATAAATGGAACACTGTACTATTATTATAAATATTTTTATTGTAGTGAATTCTTATAATTAGAAAATGATTTAAGTTTGATTCATTTCATTCCTTTTGATCAAAATCTATGAATATGAATTAGTTTGTAATGTATAATTTAATTTTTTAAGAGTATAATCAATATTTTGAAAATTTTCAAATCAAACTGATTTACAGTAAGTGATACAGTAAAATATCAAGTCAAAAATGGTAATAAATTCTCTACTGCGATCTGTTTTACATTGTATCACTTATTGTTAATCCGAACTGAAAAGACTCGTCAATCAATGAATTTGGCCTTGAAAGTTCTTTCTTTGAAAAGGGTATAGTAAAGCAATCACCACCTTGAAGAATCAGGTTCAATTCTGGATTATCTATTTTCTTGGAAGATCTGCAATCAAATCCAGACATTTTTACCATCTTGAAGGATTCAATATTCTGTTGTTTAATGATAGTAATTTTAATAGTAATAGTTATCTTATTACTACAGTAAAACCTGTCAAGTTGGACACCTCTCTATATTGAACGACTTTTCCTGGAACCACGAAAAATTGCCCATTTTTTACTGTATGTCCAAACTTCTACATCCGGATTCCTGGAACCTGACAAAACCCTATATTTTACTATATGTCCAAACCTCTATATCCTGGATATCTATCTTGTATCTTGAACAACTGTTTGTAATAACATGGACACTTTTTAGTTATTGTGGAAATAAAATCTTAAATTTTATTTAGGTTTATTAGAATTTGTGAGATCTCTATCTTGTATCTTGAACAACTGTTTGTAATAAGATGGACACTTTTTGGTTATTGGTAAAAATAAAATCTTAAATTTTATTTAGGTTAGAAGATTAACCAAAAGAATTTGTGAAAGAGAAACTTATAGCATTGATTAGTCATGCCTCGAGATTTGCTGATGACTTATAAATTCATTCTTGAGATGGTTGCTGATGACTTATAAATCCATGGTTTACTTATTACTGTAAATACAAATAGTGAGCACTGAGGAAAATCAAACCAAAACTAACCAAATTATAGCCAGAATATTTTATTGCAATAAAAATAAAAAATATTTGGGCTATAATTGGTTAGTTTTGATTTGGTTTATATTTTACTTTTTTCCTTTTAGAATTGTGTGTTGTTTCTTCTGCTGCTGTGATTAAGTTTCCTTAGAGATGGCCAAATTATAGCCAGAATATTTTATTGCAATAAAAATTAAAAATATTTGGGCTATAATTTGTTAGTTTTGATTATATTTTACTTTTTTCCTTTGGGAATTGTGTGCTGTTTCTTCTGTTGCTGTGATTAAGCTTTCCTTAGAGATGTTAAAAAGCAGTAAAATAAAATCAAAGATTAGACCAAAAGAAGCGTTTACTATTCTGGATGCAATGAGATGGATTTATGTTGCGTGACAAAAAAGTTTCATAATTAACTGTTCAGAAATAACAATTAACTATTCAGAAATGTTTTAAAAAAGCTGGGTTCCTTATAGATTTCACTGAAGAAAGATGAAAAAGGTTTCCAATTTGATTTGAATAAAGTTTTGCACTGACATGAAAATTTTATGTTAGTATGTTTAGAAAAAATTTTGATTTTATGAATCTCTCTATGTTGGCTAGTATGTTTAGAAAAAATTTTGATTTTATGAATCTCTCTATGTTGGATACCTATCTAAGTTGAACATATTTTGAAGGAACCAAATGTGTCCAACATAGACAGGTTTCACTGTATTAAAATTACTATCACTACAGGTCATTTTTGATTTATGATTTTTTTGACCTATGATGGGATTATCAAAACAATCCTAATCATAAATAGAGGACTACCTGTACAAAAAAGTAGAAACAACTGAATTAAACTTTACAAATTTTTGAAAACAGAGAGATGCTTCAAAATTTATAAAACTTTTAATTTGATTGTTTGAACTTTCTTGTATTTTGTTCTGCAAGCTGAAGAGTATTGATATTTCCAATTGAAAACATTAAAGTCTAAACTGTAGTTTATCTTGAACTATTGTTACTTTTAGTATTTTATCTACATTTGGTTAAAGTATTATAACTTATAAGGAGAGTTTTAGTATAGTGTTTTCTATTTAATGAAGTAAATAGTCTGAAGGATTGATTATGTTAAATACAGAAATCTCTTGATTAATGTGGGTTTGAATGTGCAAAAAAATTTGAGACTATTCCTTAATATTCCATTGTCCGGAAAGTTCGTGCCGATTTTGAAGGAAAATTGAAACGCAGGAGATTTAAATTTTAGCATACATTTATCAAATTATATAGGTGTCTAGTCTGAAGGATTGATTATGTTAAATACAGAAATCTCTTGATTAATGTGGGTTTGAATAATGTGCAAAAAAATTTGAGACTATTCCTTAATATTGCGTTGTCCAGTATATATATAAAGCTGAACTTTAAAAAATTTTCATTAAAGAATTTATACATATATCAAGTAATACATAAAAAATATAATTGTATAAAAAATATTCTGGATATAAAAATTTCTAATTCATATAAACAACAAATTACATATTTCTCATACCTATTATTTTTTATTAATGCATTCTTTGATATATCCATTAGCTATTGTTCTATCCTTATATAGAACAATAGAAAATGAAATAAAAAAACCAAGCTCACAAAGTTAGAAATATCTCTAGAGATTTTTAGTATTGAATTACATAAATCAATACTCTACATATGAACTGTGATTATCATATTAGTCTGAAGAATTTAACAATACAGATAAATATGTCATATATCACAAACAAAAAATTAATCATCAAACAAGAATATACCATTACAAACAGTGGAGTGTTTACCACTAGGCATACAAAGCACATGCCTAAGTCCCCAATTTTCAAGCACCTCAAATCTTATACTATATTTAATTTTCATATTTAATTTATGAACTCTAGAAACTCCGAAATCTTTTAGTGCCTAAAAGACTTGAGATATATATATATCTCTCTCAATATAATGACATATATATATATATACGAGGGGGATTTAAACGAAAACCTTAAAAGTGCAATAATTTTTTTATTGTAACAATTAGAAACAACTTATGCATATCATTTTTCTACATAGTCTCCCTGATGTTCAATACAAGTTTTCCAACACTTTGGAAGTGCATAGATACCACGTTGAAAGAAATCTTTCGGTCGTGTCTGTAGCCAGTCATGCACTGCGGTTTTCACCTCTTTGTCACTTCGGAAATGCTTGCCTCCCATTGCTTCTTTGAGTGCACTGAACACATGAAAGTCACTAGGAGCGAGGTCTGGTGAATAAAGTGGATGAAGACATTCAAATTTGATATCCTGGATAGTCTGAACTGTCAAACTGGCTGTATGCGGTCGGGTGTTGTCATGCTGTAACAATACTCCGGAAGTCAGAAGTCCTCGTCGTTTACTTCTGATTGCAGGGCAAAGGTGATTTTGCAGCATATCTGAATAAGAATGACTGGTTACTGTCACTCCCTTGTCCATGTAATGCTCTAAAATTACTCCTTTTGCATCCCAGAAGAGTGAGCATGACTTTCCCAGCAGACTGTTGAGTGCGGAATTTCTTTGATTTCGGCAATGATTTGTGGCGCCATTCCTTGCTTGACCTTTTCATTTCAAGTTGGTGATAGTGCACCCAGGTCTCAACGCCTGTGACAATTTTTCCCAGAAATGCATCACCTTTGATGTGGAATCGACGCAAAAGTTCTTCACAGGCATCAATGTGACGATATTTCAATTCGGCAGTCAACTGATGTGGCACCTATCTTGCAGACACTTTATTGAATTGCAGTACATTGTGGACAATATTGTATGCTGAACCAACACTAATCTCTGACATTGAGGCTATTTCCTGTAGTTATATACCTGTTGTCCTTCACAAGCTTTTCCACTAACGCAATGTTCTTGTCCGTCACTACGAAGTGAGCCTGCCCCGGTCATGGGGCATTCTCCACAGAAGTTATGCGGCTTTTGAACTTTCTACACCACTCGTACATTTGCTGCAGTGACACACACGAATCACCGTACTGCGCTGTCATTCTGCAATGAATTTCTATTGGTTTCACACCTTCACTATTCAAAAAACGCATTACAGATCGCTGTTCTAGCGCGGTGCATGTGGATATCAGAGCAGCCATCTTGTTGTGGACGCTGCTGCCTTCTCCGGCGTTGCACCATTATTCTGCCACCTGCCGATCACTTTGTGAACCTTAAGGACCACTACTGCCACCTACCGAATAAATCGTACAACTTTTCGCAATTCTATGGCACTTTTAAGGTTTTCATTTGAATCCCCTTGTATATATGTCACTGATTATAAATCAAATAAAAATATGATTAAATAACATATTTCAACAGAATTCAAATAGTAATCAGAGGTAGGGCATTATACTGAGGGCCAATGCCAAACTTTGTTTAATTAGATCTTCCTAAGTTTAAGACAGGTTATCTATAAAAGCAAACAATATGCCAAATAAGTAAGTTTGGCTTATTGTGGGGAAGCTTATTGTGTGAGGTGTTTGCTTTTATTTAATATCTAAAGTAAGAAGTTTTACAATATAGGTTATCTATATTCTGTTTTGTTAATTATGCTCTCTTAACTCTTTCTATAAATGGGAAATTTCTTATGAATAAAAACTATACACATTTTGCTCTAAAACAAGCAGCTACTTGATTCTATAAGACAATATTTTTTAAAAAAGCTATGTCATTAAGGAACTAGAAAATTATTTTGGCTAATCAGTGAAACTCTGTTGTAATGAATGTCATGGAACCAAGAAGAATTTTTCATTATAACCATTATTCATTGTATCTTAGAAAATAAAACTGTCAACATGAATATGAATTATTTTGCATATGACTTTTTAGATGTTAATATCCCATTTACTTCAAATAATTTCTCATTTTTTTAAATTCTATTTTTGAAACTCTGCAGCATGAAAAAGGGAATATTATGTGAAATTTTAATAAGATATTTATAAAAATATCTTTTTAGCTTAAATATAAGAAAAAATCAATAAATATAAAGCACAAGCAATTCAGTAGGAAAAGTTCAAATTTTATATTAGTGACATGCACAGAAAAATGCTTTTGACTTCAGCAGATCATCATCACTTCAACAAAATGGAATACCAAACAAATTAACAAATTTAAAAAATTCAAATGGAATATTTTTTCAAAAACTGTACATCAGAGAGTATATCATGTAATGGTAGAAAGATACAGATAGAAATAATAAAAATATCCAATAAAAGTAGAAATATAACTAGAATTAAAGTAAAATAAACAACACTAATAATACATCATAAAGCATTTTTTTTATGCACTATTGCCATGATATTATGACAGCTTCAGAGATATTATGTTCATAACATTTATCCACTCCCTTCTTTTTTTATATGTATAAAACTTTTGTAGTATATGCCTCTTCCTTCTTGAAGAGAACTTGCCTTGACATATCAGGAAGACTTGTTCCTGCAGGCACTATGTCTGTACCTGTTTTGCAGCTGGACATTAATACATTCAGAGTATGGGTGCATTCCAAACCTCAACAGCAAGTCATCAGTGATTAATCTCTTATGTTGTCAGAAATAACTCAACATCAGTTTGTTTCTGGAACAACTTGCTGAGTGTGGTAATAAAATGGTGGCTAATATGGTGATAAAGATGAAATAATGAATGTTATAACTTCATTAGCGTCATTAGAAAGTACTAAAATTTATAATGAATGTTATAACTTCATTAGCATCATTAGAAAGCACTAAAATTTATTTCTGAATAAACAACAACGATGATAATGATTTGTTACATACTCTAATTTTTAAAATTCTATCATCTAGTAGGAACTACTTTTTCCACAACATTGGATAAACGGTGTCAACCGGTGTCAGCACTCACCACCTATAGATTGTGATGACTGTGTTGAGCATCTGATGAACTCAACACTGATTGGTTTGCTGTTTTTATTTACTCATCACTGATTAATCTGTTGAGGTTTGGAACACACCCTATCTAGGAAACACTAAGGGGCTGTTATCTGGGATGACATTCATACCAAGATATCTCTGCATCAACCTAGGTGCCTGTGTAGATGTGCAAGAGTGTCGAGTGGGGTAGAGATATTGGGTTGGTCAATATTCTCTCTTGTCAAGGAATACTTTGAGACAGATGCTATCTTTACTGGGCATTGTCAGACTTTCAGCTGAATAGATCAATGGTATTCAAAGCTCCAAAGGCTCAATGGACACCAGAGGATACCACCCCAAGTGAAGAAATTCACTCATTGGATCAGGAGAACTTGGTTGCACACATTTTTCACTGAAGTGATGCTCAGTCATTTGCATTTCAATTGCCCAAATCCCTATGGGTTTGGGAATAAGAATTGATCAATTGTATATTCTGCATGCAGTACAACTCCTCCAAAAGAGTTCCATATCCCAATGTGGTGCACTGTGTCAAACAAATGAAACCTCAACCAAGGGATAGAAGCCTTAACAATGCCAATCTAAGAGGTGGTTGATCTTAGGCTGATGGAAGTAATTCCTTTTAAACTGTGTGGGACGCTTTGCTTCTCTGAGGGAGATGTAACAAACTCCATGGAACTTACCCTAAGCAATATTGGTCTCGTAAGGTGCCCAAGCCCAATGATTGATGGTGCCAACTGACAGTGTACCCAGGAAGGTCTGTGGCAGTTCTCTTTTGGCTGCATGTAAATTGCATCAGATGTGAAGCAGATATCTTCTGATTCTTTTCCAATTATTTGTGATTGTCTGAGACAACATTTGGGGAATGAATGTCCTCAAGTATTTTTCCCTACTGTTAGGAGTGAAAGATCATCTAAGGACCTAGGTATTGTTCATGCTCTTGCCTGAATAATGTGGCTTTGCAAGGATCTTGCATGTATCTGTGCTTAACCAGCCAAGCCATCAGTTTTATTGATACTCATTGTTCCTCGGTTGCTTCTCTTGTTTTGGAGGAAGATTTCCACTGCTGTCCCATGGTTGTGGGTTGTCTCCTGTTATCTATAGATCAGTTGTTTGTGACAGTTACATTGCCTTTTCTTGACACTTTCTGAATGCTTTAACAATCCTGGTATGAGGAGCCAAGGGAGAAGGAACTTCTTCCTGGCTGGCTGAGCTGGATCAACTTGACCTCCTTCATTGTGAACTTAGGGATGGTAGTCATGTCCCACCTAGCACAGGAAATGATTAAAGCCAATATTTTGCCATAAGATCCTGTAGAACCTTCAGATAGAGCAAGGCTTTTAATTTTTCTGATAATGTCTGTTATATTAAATAGTCTATATATTTCTTTACGGTTCAACCTGCTTTACAAATTTTGCTTCTTCACACTTTATTTCCAGATCAATTTCATAAAATTTTTTATCTAGTGCAATATTGAAATTTCCTACTGATAATCTTTCTCTTATACTCACATATTATTTTTATCAGTGACTTAGATGTTTTACTGATATATTCTTCCCTCTGGCTGGTAGACTTATTTTCTGCTGATGGTTATGTAGATTTCTGATTTCATGTTAGAACTAATTGGATCCTTGTCACACATAATTTGTGCCAACATGATAGGATGATGTCTAAAAACTACATCTGCATCTGCTTTTTTCTTTATTTTTCTAACTAGTTCTAATAGAGTTAGATTATATATAACTGAGATTCATCTAGAACTTAGATAAACTTTTCATGCATGACATCTTATATAGCAACTGTATCTTATATAGCAAATTGCTACTTGTGAGCCACATGCAGCTCTTTGGTACCTTCAGTATGATGCCATACCATGAAAATTAGTACTTAATAATGAAGCAAATATCTACTTAATTTAAAAAAATAATATATTTGTAATTTGTTTATTTATTATAAAAAGTAGTATACATCTATATGAAATAAATGTATGTGAAATATATAATAGACAATTTTTGAAATCATTGTTAAGATTACCTGAAAAACTGATGTGGCTCTCATTGACTCAGAAAGAAACTGATTGAGGCTCTCAACTATTTAAGATTCTCCTATATGGCTCAGAGTGGCATGAAGCTTGGTTACCCATTATATAGTATGCATGTTTCAGACCCTGTGCGATTATGCTGTTTATTTTACTTTATGCTAATTATATTACAGTGAACCCTTTTGAAAAGTGCCCTAAATGCCACTTTTTTGTACTGCAGAGATTCATCAAATTACACTGGAATCACAATAAGTGAATAAGATGACTGCAAATGATGGTTCTATAGTTATAGCCAACTTAGCATTTACGAAATTGATATTATTCAATGAAAACTGATCAAGCTGCAAGTGCAGATACAAACTTTCATCTGTAAATTCTGCAAGGAGTTTATATGTGTTCTCTCTATGTGACATATATGTCATCTATGTATCTATACTTGATGACAGCATTGGATGCCAATATTGAGTTTATCGAAACAGCATATTACCAACTTTTGTGACAGTATTAATGTGTTTGTTTGTTGAGCTAGTTGTTTTTATTATTTTATTCTTTAATGTAAATATATTTTTTTTAAATAAAAGTAAATAATAAGCCAAATAAGTAAGATAAATTGTTTATTCAAAAATGTTTTCGGCTATCCACTGAAATAGTCAATTTTAATGTAAAAGTTATTTTATAAATACGTATTGTAAAAATAATAAATCTATTTTGTTGTCACTACTGAAATCACTGTTATCATCATTGTAGGTTTAGTGATTAAATGTTGTTTTTTGGGAGTTTAGTTTTAATTGATGGTTTAAATTGTCATTTATGTTTAACTGATGTCAACAGAACATAACTTAATCTAAAACAGTACTTTAAATGCCCAGTTTCATTAAACAAGGTTGGTGAAACCAGTCTTATAAAATTAAAAATTATTTATTATTTTCTATAAACTAGTTTTCTGTTTAAAATAATAAAAAAATCATAATGAAAATGATCTTTACAATTGAAAATCTAGCACAAATTAATGCAGTTCATTAAAATAATTTAAAAAATGAACATTCATAAATCTCAGAATACCTGTACATAAGTAGAAATATATTAACAATATGCAATAAAACATTTAAAAATTTTTCTTTCAAACGTAGCAAACTTCCTTTTCAACAACACTTTTGCTTTTTAATTCATTTTAAAAAAAGAAAAGTTTGAAGAAAATCACTCTATAAAATGAATTATTTAAATATCTATGTTAACTTACTTTTGGTAATTCAATATGGCTGTTAAGATAGCCACTGCTTCGTAGAGTATCATCAACATATCCACAATTGTCTGATGGACATTTACTTTCTAATTTATTTTTTCTTCCACATTTTTGGTATAAAATATATATTACAATTCCTATAAATATAATACTTATTAAAAATTTGATTATAATCTTACAAAGAAAAATTATTAAGTTTATAATATATAAAAAATAAAAAATAAAGGAATTTTTAAAAATAAATAAAACACATTATTGAATAGAGTCCATGTACTATGTTAAACTTAAAAAAACTAGCTTTTTAAACTCTTAAAATAAAAAATGTGTGCGTGCCATATAAGCAACAATCATTTTTGGGTATTTGAAAAGTGGTAAAGATTGTACCATCCAGATATGGAGTGTGGCATATATGTAGTACTTACAGAAAATAAGGATATAAGCCACTTAAGAGAGTATATAGGTAAAATAGGCAAATGAGCTTTTAGATGTTTGTTATCTATATACAAAAGCTAAAATAATATAAGAATAATGTAATGCAAAGTAACCTCATTACAATCTTAGCTAGATATTTTGAGGTAAATACTGAAAGTAAAATGAGATAAGAATAATAATGGAAGTCAATAATTTTGAATTGTAGAAGAATATTATGTACTAAGTTATAATATGGTCTGTACTGTATAGGAACTGAATATATTCAGAGTAAAGAAGAAAACCCAAGTACTAAGCAGAAATAAAACCTTTATTTCACAAAGGAATGTTTTCGACCATTCTCAACTGGTTTAAATTAGCTGAGGTAGACCAATTGAGAATAGTCAAAAATGTTCCTTTATGAAATAAATAAAGATTTTATTTCTGCTTAGTGCTTAGGTTTTCTTCTTTACTCTGATTAGTTGCAGAATGTCTACAGCTTCAGTAACTGAAGATAGTCAATCATAAGACCAAAAAAGTTTCTCATAATAAAGTTTTTTGTGTTTATATTGCTATTGAGTGTTGATTTTTTTTTATTTTAATTGTTTAATCATGTGTATTAATTGAATTTTGCTCCCATCAGATGCAGCAAAACTTCTGTTGTGTATTTTGATTCTGATTTATCATCATTTAAATTCTATTAAATATTTTTGTTGAGATTTAGAAATGACAAAAATTTTTAACATTTCTTTGATATTTGTTGCTGAACAAGCCCTTCAATAAAATCATACTGATGAGAAATGCACCTAAATGCACACAACATTCTAATGCTATGAGACTGAATTTTGTCAAAGTGCTCATATTTATTTTCATAGTGAATTGGGTTTGAAAAGTTTTTAATTATATTAAAAAATTATCATATTATATTAACTCTTGAAATTTGGGGTTGACTTATATACAGATATCTAGAGTATATTGCAACTTTTGAAATAAAAATTGATTGTTGTCTTTACCAGAAGTCTGTCATTTTATTTACATATCTAACTTCTTATGCTTATGTCTCTGGCAATCATAATTGGTTGGAAAATAGAAACAGAACCCTGAAATCTTGAAAATAGGTTCAGATTAGCAATAATAATTGCAATACAAAATATCAAAATTGAATAAAGGAAATGGAGAATTTTGGGAGCTACAATAAAAACCTATGCTTAATTATCTAAAATTAATTTATATTTTATTTAAACTTTTTAGTTGTTAGGGTCTGCAATCACAGGAAAAGTTAGTGTTATTTCATCTCATTTGGGCCAATAATTTGTGCAGGAAAAAGAAATCAAATTTTTTAGAATATCAAATAGCATACTGTTTTAAAGTTTTCTTCACAATGATATAAAAAAATTCTGACAAAATTTAAATCCAAACTGATAATTTACTTTTATATAGCATCATATAAATATCATGTGACATAATTTGGGATTGGAATTAAACATTTTTTAATTCCAATTCTAAAAATTAATTTCATTATATAAAAATACTTGAGCAACTCAAAATACTTTTGCTAATAAACAATATATTTAGTAATATATTAATTCATATTAATTATCAAAGGTTATTAAAAAAATAATTAATTATTATTCTATTTGCTTGGCTTTTTTTAATAACTAACAATATTAATAATGTTGAATTAATTATAAAATTTATTTAATGTTTTATAAATTTACTCACCAGTTAATAACAGTATTGCAATTAAAACTGCGATAACAACACCTGCAATTGCAGCACTTGTCAAACCAGATCCCTCATTATCCATTGAATGATCATTTGTTAATGTTTTAGTTGGATTTATTGGAATATTTCCAAAATCATTCACTGTTGTCATGTTTGTGCTTGAATCATTTAACAAACCACTAATATTTGATAAAATATCCATAGTCAATGAGTTGTCTTCAAGTAAGAGACTAGTGTTTGACTGATTATTTGCATTTAATGATGATGCATAATTTTCAAATGTAGGAAGATGTGCATTATGATTGTTTATTTGTTTTATATGACTAGCATTATTTTCCTTTTCTGAAATGACTTCACCTTTATTAGTAAAGGAATTAAGAATTTTTTTCTGTTTCTGTAATCTTGAATTTTCAATTTCTAATTCCATTTTATAAGTTTTTAAATTTGTCTTATTTAATGATGTTTTACTGAGTTTTTTCATTACAGAATAAGGTTGTAATTCTGATGATAATAATTTTCTAAAATTTCTTGAAAAATTATTTTCCTCATTTAATTTGTCATAATTATTTTTAATTGATAAATTGATATTCAATGACAAAACTGAAACATTTTTTGGCAATTTCTCTGTATATGATTTATTTGTTTCAATAAATATTAATTCTTTCAATTTATTTTCTTTAACCAAATAATTTGGAATGGGACTAATACTTTGGATGAAGTATACCAAAAATATAAATGGCCAAAGAGTTGCTGAAAAAAAAAAAAAGAATTTTTAATTATGTGTACTATAAAAATATTAAGAATTTTACATAATTTTTATTATAATATTTTTGAAATTTCATTATTCAGAATATCATATTACTTGCTTCACAGATGATTAGTAACAGCAATAATAATAATAATTTCATTCATTTATTCATTATAACAGATCAGATATCAATCTGATTTACAAATAAAAATATTACACAACTATGAATTTACTAAAACACAAAATAATTAATACTTTCTATCTTTCTTTATAAATAATAGCTACAAGCTCTGTTTTTAGGTAGAATATTTATTTATTTTAATGAAACTGGAGTGCTTTTTTCTTGATTAAGCTCTCTTCAGCAGTTTTAGTTTACAAACATAAAACAGAATCATTTTATGTTTATAATAGATTCTATTTTACATTTATAAACTAAAAACTGCTGAAAAAGGCTTAATCAAGTTGAAAGTGCTCCAGTTTCATTAAAATAAATAAATATTCTACCTAAAACAGAACTTGTATCTATTATTTACTAAAGCACTATAACAAAATTGAACAGAACATTTTAAAAAATTATAAACAATAACATTACATTTGTTCCTTTAGTAATAACACTACAATTAAATAATGATTATATTAACTAAAAATATGACTCAATAAATAATTATAATAATACATATTTCAGGTGTAGCATTTCTTGAACCAGAAAATTACATATTTTTTAGACATTCCCATCCCTAATACAAAAAACATACTCAATACATATTGTAAAATTGCTAAGTATAGAGATTTATACAAAGAAATAGAAGATAAGTGAAAATGAGTAAAATAATCACAATATCAATTATCATATCTGCCATTACAATTATTCCAGAATCTGTTGTCAAAGTCTATAAACACTAGATTTACACAAGAATATTTATTTAGAGCTACAGAAAACAAATTTCAAACACATACAATATAATTTTTAATTTAAATAATAATAAATGGATTATCTTAGTGAAGAAAAAATAACTTTAGCCAGGGAATATCTTATATAGGAAATCTTTCCAAATCATAACAACAACAACAACAATAATAATTGCAATGAATAAAATTAAATATTTGACTTATTAAAGACTGAATTCATATTCAGATTATAAATTCTTCAGTTAAATAAGATTTATATTTTTAATATTGCAAAATCTGTTCAATATATATTTATAAAAAAAAGATAAAATTAAAAAATAATGTATTAAAGTTTGTTGTATAGGGTTTCAAACTGTTTTCTATCAATTATCCTTACATAAAACACAAGTAATTATATCATTGTATCATATGCAAAATATATAAAAGCTAGTTCTGAAAAAATACTATAAATAAATAAGTCTTATAAAAAAAACAGCTTAAGTTTCAATATAAAGAAATTTTCTATCAAAATCAAATAAAAATTTAAAAAATTCATTATTATTCAAATATAATAATAAGCAATTTTAATTTCTGAAAAAAACCTCTTCCGATCTTTCAAATATAATAATAAGCAATTTTAATTTCTGAAAAAAACAAAGTGAAAGAATGTAAATCAGCAAAGTTTTGTATTTTCATAAGAATCTATGTAAAAGATTAGCACTACTAAGCAGACCAAACTACTTTATAAAAAGCTTTTATTTCGACAAACGTTTTTGGCATTTACTAGCCATCTTCAACTCTTATAACAAATTTAATTTAGAGAACAATTAAAGTTCAGAACTGACTGTTATAAAACTGTTAGTATTCTAGAACAAAGAACAAACTCAAACATTTAAAAAAAAACTTAAAATCTATAAATTTTTTGTATTAACAATAATAAACTTTTGAGAATAATATTCTTTCACATAGTTAAATACCTAAGAGAGCAGTATTATTTAAGATTTCATAAGAATCTATTGGAAAACTAGACATAGGTTCTTCAACCACATATTTGAAGTTAGTATACTATTTTAATAGTAAAATGAAGATAATTAGCTTCATTTAATATACAGTGGTACCTTGGTTAACCACAGTAATCCGTTCCAGGATTACCGTCGTTATCCAATCACGATTCCCCATAGGATTTAATTGAAAATTGATTAATTCATTCTGGCTTCTTCTGTCAACCATAGTAAGTATTAAAATGCAGATAAAACTCATTTAAAATGTCCTAAAAATATGGAAAACATCACTTATTTATTATATTTACTACAAAAAATTAACATTAATAGAATGAATTGTTCATGAAAACAGTTTTTAATTATCAATTTCACCAGAAGGACAATTGGGCTCACTTCGGAGTTTTTTTGAGAAAAGAACCTGTAAACACTGATTAGCAGCTTATCGATTCAACGATTATTATACAGATGAGATTTGATTTTGCCTTTTAATGGTGAATGAACAGTGACGCGCATTCACCGATTTATTGTCTATATGAACTGTAAGATCTCGGACAGACGTTTTTATTTCTTCTAATGGAATCTGAAACTGCGATGTCACATCCGAACAGTGACACGCATTCGCCGATTTATTGTCTATATGAACTGTAAGATCTCGGACAGACATTTTTATTTCTTCTAATGGAATCCAAAACTGCAATGTCACACCACTTGCAGGTGTCAAGTAATATACTGTATAACACAAACAAATAATAGAAGCAGAATTTGTTGGCAGAATTTAAAATAATAATCATCTAGAAATCATTTTTAAGAAACTAAAAACTAGTGAACTGATGCACATCTACTTTTAATTAAATAAATAATTTGTTTTATTACTATATGTTAATTATCATTTACTTAAATATATTTTTATATGGTTATAATTTTATTAATTTTAATAATGATATTGTCGTATTTGATTTGATTGTTAAAAAAACAACAACGATTGACTAGCTAATTAATCACATGATGCGATGACAAGCTGTTTTACAGAGGTCTATTTTGTCGGAAGTTCACATAATCAGGAGTCATTAACCAAAGCATATGTCGCTATTTTGTCGGAAGTTCACATAATCAGGAGTCATTAACCAAAGCATGTGTTTTTGTCGGAAAGTTCACATAATCAGGAGTCGTTAACCAAAGCATGCGTCGTTAACCAAGACAGCCAATCAGGAGTCGTTAACCAAAGCATGCATCGTTAACCAAGACATTTTTCTTTCAAAAAAACTCGTCGTTAACCAAAGCCCTCTTTATCTGAGGCCGTTGTTAACCAAGGTACCACTGTAGTTATTTAAATTAAAATAAAAATAAATAGTCCTGATCAGAAGAGAAAATTTTATTACAGAAACATTTTCAATCTACTTATAGAGTCTTCAGCTAAACTACTGGCATGAAAAAATTATATTGGCAGGACAAAATGGCAATTGTTTGTCATTTGATTTTACAATAATAAATAAGCTGCATATGATGAAGAAATTAAAAGGATATATATCAATAGAACTTTTGATGCAAATTAAAAAAATACAGATTTTAGTACTACTATGGGGATATCATTTTAATATAAGATGAGAAGTTTATATGCTGTGGAAAATAAAGAAAAAATTAAAAATACAGGTAGGTCTCAATTAGTGAGAATAATGGGTTCCACGAATTTCTCACACTATTCGAAGTATTAACTATATGTAAAATATGGTAATTGGTTCTTACTTTGTGAGATTCTGGCCATTAGCCAATCTCATGATGAATAACCACAATACTAACTGTTTAAGAAATATTAATTTTCATATTTTACATCGTTGTTCATTATCTAAATTAATAACTTACCAGGAATTGCGTCTCATACCATCATCAAACCAACCGCCAAATTGAAATCTGAAGTTGAGCGCCGCTTTTATGTCGCTGAATCACATCCGTTTTTTGTTCTAGCAGCACTTCTCAAACTATGGGTCGCGATCCCATTTGGGGTCGTGATGAATTGCTATAAATCAGTGCTTCTCAAACTATGGGTTGCGACCCCCACTTCTCAAACTATGGGTCGTGATCCCAGGTCGCAAAGCGAAATGCTACTCAAACTATGGGTCGCGACCCTATTTGGGGTCGCGAAGCGAAATGCTGGATTTCACTTGGGTCGTGACCCATTTCGCTTCGCGGCCCAAAATGGGGTTTGCAAAAATTAAATGCAAACACTTGGAATCAGTTTATATGTAATTTCACAAACGCCCAATATTTAATGTATGACAATATATGAATTTTCAGTGTAGTTAGTTGATTGTATTCATCTTAATACGTGTGTAAATGATTTATGTACTTGTATGTTTTATTTCATATTTAATATCTGGGTCGCAAAAAATCTCATAATGAAAAATGGGGTCATGAATCAAAAAAGTTTGAGAAGTGCTGCGTCTAGCATAATCACTAATCTCTTTTTTTTTGTTTCCTGTTTTATCATCAAAGTGTTCTTCCTTTCATCCATTTCGATACTTTTTAAAACATACTATATGTATATGATAACAAAGCTGAATAATAGTAATGTTAAATAACTGACGGCAAAACCCCATCTTTCTGGTGTTTCATCCCTTCAAAGCCAGGTGACTGTTCTTGGACTGCTCCTCGTCTGGTTTTAATAACCGAAAATTAGCATTAATTTGTTAATTGACATCATAAAAGGGAACGGACATTTGTCAATAAGACTGGTCTATGCTTACAACTCGCATTAATCGAATATTTGCTCACACTAACTGAAAAACAATATCATTTTTATAAGTCGCACTAATTGAATATCGCATTATTTACAGATAGGCCTCGCATTAATCAAGGCCTATCTGTATATAATATTAGGTTGATACATAATTCCGTAGCGTTTTAAATATAGGTTTGTTAAGTTGGTTGTTTAGTGTTTTATTTATGAAATTCAGTTAAAATTTTGACAAAATCAAGGCAAGCAACTATTCAGCAATGGTAATCTCCGTTTATCAATAACTTTCTGCCAACGTTGGGGTAGTTTGGATCCCCCGTCTGTAGAAATCTGTTGGTTTTGAGTTTAGGAAGTCATCAATCCAAGTTTGGAGAGCAGTTTCGGATGGAATGCAAATGTTGAACGATGGTTGCTTGGTCACATTCCATCACACTAACCAATTTTCTGGTTGTCTGACGTGGATTTTCATGGATAAAACTATTTAAACGTTCCTCATCAAAATCAGATGATCTTCTGTGCGTCTTCTATCATGCAAATCAAACTGATTCGCTTTAAAACGAGAAAACCATTTCCTGCTGTGCTTTCACCAATGGCATTAGTTCCGTACATTTCACAGATGTTCCTAGCCACATTTACTGCACTTGAACTTCGGTTAAACTTGTACAGCAGAATATGTCGGAAATGTTCGTTTTACTCGACCTGACACTCCATCTTCAACAGCGAAGAAATAACAATCGTTTGTAACAATCTCGCTGACAGCTCATATTTCACAAGACAACACTCCAAAGTAAACAGTGACAATGTAAAAACGGTAAACAAATGAACAGCAATGCAGTGTTGCCAGGCCAAATCAGAATGCTACGGAATTATGCATCAATCTAATAGTAATATCATCATGTGTAATGATAATATAATTATGATGTATAATAAAAAAATAAGTAATACTCTGACTTATATAAACCTGACTTATGTAAATTCAGAAATAAGTAACTTCTCATATTGCCTCTTCACTCACTTGTTTGTTTGACAATTATATAGTGTGTATATATGTATGTACATTTTTCATTTTATGATTTGTTGATTAAGAGTCTTTAATTACAACTACATATTATAAACTTTTATAAATTGTGTTTTCTTGGTAATAAAGAGCCAGTTAAGAACCTAATACCATATGTATGTGAAATTAATTTTGGGAATTTCTAGATATCCTGATTTGTATAATTTTTGACTTACTTTATGCTTCCTGATCCCACCTAGTATGTAACTCTGAGGTATTACTATATATAAAAAGTTGAGAAACAAAGTTAGATTCAGTGAATCTCAGCAAATTCTGGTGTGAGATGAGATAAACTGTATTACATCTATCAATGCACATGATCAGACACTTGATGGGTAATAGGTTTAATGATATAGTTATTTTTGGATTGGATAATGATATGAATCATTTTGGCAGTTTGTGCAGAAAGATCTGTAATAATATTTTGGATTATATTGCATTTAATTATTTGATGGAAATGTCATGTACAGGTAAAAATCAATGTAGCAGTTAAAATTTCAAAGGAATGGTTCATAATCAACAAAAAGATGAAAAAAGTTATAGAATAATAATTCTAAAAACAAACAATATAACTATGATGAATGATTATATCAAGGAAACAGCATCTGTGGAGATTAGTGAGGATCTCATTCATAAACTATACAGCAAAATACTCATTATCTCAAAAATCAAAGGCCTCCTGAGTTTCCTGATAAACATTTTATTTAATTCATCATCTTGTCCTAGACTCTTCACCCACATGAACCTACATGAATCAAATTAAGCCCTATCCTTGCCAAGTTTATTGCCCTAACCACTTATTAGAAAAATGTTTGGCTACCTGATGCCTAGGTTTACTCAAGGAATATCCCTATATTATCCTTACCCCTATAGATTTCCTGGATAAAATATGAAATTGGACCCTTTTCTGATGAAATTCTATTCACCTAAAATTATAAAAATTTCTACATATCTATATGAATTAAACTGGCCATATTACACCTACTGATTTCTGCTGCAACACCTCAATGACATTCCCCATCAGAATTGAGACACCTGCCATGTTGTGTGCCACAAGTCATACTTCCATTTTAATGGAAATTATTACCATCAAAAAAGAAGTACAGGTATCCCTCCTATAACACAATCTCCTACAACATGGTTTCGCTCCAACATGATTTGAAAATTGCTGAAACCCTCATATAACACGGTACTTCTTCAACACTGTTTTTACTTAACAGATTTAGAAAATTATGCTTACTTTCCTACAACAAAAAAATTTTCATTACTTTTTGTAAATCCATATTAGGGACACACAATACACACATAAATTGCAATCATTGGTAAATTAGTCATAAATGCAATTTCGTTAGTTTGCCATGAGAGGACTATATGCAGTCTATTTTCGATTTTGATTTGAAATTGAATTAATTTTGTGATTATGTTAATGGCCATTTGAGTATTTTTTGTTCCAAATGTACAGTTCTCGGATAAAAAATAAGTTTTTATTTTTTAATAGAGAAATGTGAAGAGAAGAAAAACATTTCATTAATAAATTTTTTTTGGTATATACTAAAGAATGACTGTTTTCTAGCAAGTTGTAGTGGGTTACATTACAGATTTTGTAAAGAGAACATATGTGTTAAAAAGATGATAGTGACAGTGTTAAAAAGAAAAACCATTCTCATTTTTAAGGAGCAGCAGTAAAGAATATATAATTAATAAATGAGTGTTATATAGGCTGTATACTTTTTCTTTCCTTTTGTTTAATATATATTACTTTTAGTGTCTTATGTATATATTTTTTCTTTCTTTTATATTTGGTATTATTAATATTCTTAAAAGTTAAGTTTCTTATTTGGAATTAAAGAAAATCATTTATTTTTCATTGGGTTTGGAATATATCTCTCCTTTTTTGCTCTGAGTCTGATATAACACGGTTTCACACAACACGCTGTTTTTCAGGAACCTATCTACCGTGTTATAGCAGAGATATCTGTATTCCTATGAGTAGCCTAATGGCTGTCCCCCTCACTGAACTATTATTAGATCAAAAGAAGAAAAATTGCCTTTCACACTCTGGAATGAAATATATTTCTCCAATAATGTATTTTTTTTTTTATCTAGAAAACATCTAAAATTATGTTAAACCTGACCCAAAGAATGACTGATTCTGCATTAATATCAAACTTTCCTTAGAGCAACAAAATCAAGAAAAAGCCTACTTTTTTAAGATGTTTCCATTAAAATTACTAATATCAAAAGTATGACTCATGTTTATAGCCATAACAACCAATTTTCTTTCATAAATATGTTATATGATCCACATCATTATTATGCATTATTCTGTAAAGCAGGGGTGTCAAACTGGCAGCTCGTGGGTCGCATGCAACCCTCAATGTGATTTTTTTGCCCCCAACACTCTTAACTACAATGAAAATGAAAACAGTATATTATGAGATAATAGAAATTAACTCTCACTTAGTAGCTATGATATACAAGTTTGATTTTAATAAAATGTTTTGATTGACCTTATCGGACATACGGTATATGTACAGAAGACACTGATCTTTCAGATTGGCGACATAGTCTAACTTGTAAGTGCTTTCTTGCAAGGATTACATCGTTTTGTACAAATTTCTTCCAAAAAACAAAAACGAAAAACTATAAAGGAGAACCTGTATTTTTTCGATAGACAAATATAATCATCAAGTTTCAAACAATCCCTCTTTGAAGGATGAGTATAAAGAATGCACTAACGGACTTGTTAAAGATTTATTTATTGTGTTATTAACTTACTTAAAAAAGGTAAGTAGTTATGGATATTTGAATTTATAAAATTTTAATGAAAGCTTTTGTTTTTGTACAGAAAATGTGACTTTTAAAGCTTAACAGAAAATTAAAGATTGATAACGAGGAATTAAATAAAAAAATATATATAATTAAAAACAATTATGTAGTAATTATATATTTTTGTAATATGTTCATTTGATTACACAATATTTTTAATTATCCTATCTATATTTCTGAGTCCTTATTCTAAAATGTAATTTAAAAAAAATTTAAATATGATGTGGCCTAATCTTATAGAGTGTTGATACAGATACCCAAATCTAATTTCAGGGACATATGTATTTGTTGTTTTCTTGATAATAAAGAGCTTAACTGGCTCTTTATTATCAAGAAAACAACAAATTATAAAAGTTTATAATATGTAATTGTAATTAAAGACTCTTAATCAACAAATCATATACATATTTCATTATATTGGATTGTCTGAAAAGTCATGATGCATTTTTGTAACAGATGGCGATTGTTCATTTTTGGAAGTACTAGAGTTATTCGCATCTATGTTATTGTTATGTCACTTAACACTGAAAGTTTTAGCTTCATTTAAAAAAAATTGATCCATTTTTTATTTTTTACAAATTTTACAACTAGTTGAAGATGGAAGACCAAACTTTGCATTTTCACCATATTTTATTGTTTTACTTCTGTAAAGGGAAAAACGTGTGTAAAGGGAAAAATGCACATCAAGCTTGTGAAAAGTTGCATAAAGTTTACAGTGACAATGTTCTACTGCCAACAATGATTTGCAAAATTCTGTGCTAGTGACTTTGACCTCAACAACGCTCCTCAGTCAGGAAGGCCAACTAAGGTTTATGATGATAAAATAAAGGCATTGAGTCAAACCATAATTACATGACATAAGAGATTGCAGAAACATTGAACATCCATCATTCGACCATTCACATCCACCTGAAGAAGCTGGGATACATAAGCAAGCTCGATATTTGGGTTCCTCATGAATTCAAAGAAGTTCATTTGACGCATGCATAAACATCTGTGACATGCTCATTAAATGTGAGGAAAATGATCTTTTTTTGAAGCGACTGATAACGGATGATGAGAAGTGGATTGTTTACAACAATGTGGTGTACAAACAGTCTTGGTCCTGGCATGATGATCCACCTCAAACAACATCAAAAGCAGACATTCATCAGAGGAAGATTATGCTCTCAGTATGATGGGAATTTTAAGGTTGTCATGTTTTCTGAGATTCTACCAAGGAACCAAACAATTAATTCAGAAGTGTAATGTCGGCAATTGAACATTTTGAACGAATCTGTCATCCAGAAATGTTCAGAGCTCATTAATCGTAAAGAAGTTGTGTTCCATCACGACAATGCAAGATCACAAACAAATTTGACCACCTGCCAAAAAATATTGGAGCTTGGATGGGATGTGTTACCATACCTATCATACTTGCCTGACCTTGTGCTGTCAGACTTCCACTTGTTTCGCTTTCTTCAAAACTCCTTGTGTGGTATGTCATTCAATTCAGATGAGACTGTAAATCAGCATCTTTTTCAGTTTTTCGCTGATAAAGAGAGATCCTTTTACGAACAAGGAATTATGAAGTTCCCTGAAAGATGGCAAAAGATTTTCAAGCAAAATGGGCAATATCTCTTTGATTGATCTTTGTTCTTTATATAAATAAATACACTTTTTAAAATATAGAAAAATGTGTCATGACTTTTCAAACAACCCAATATATTTATCAACTGATGATAGTATCTATGTATACTGAAAACATATGTTCAGAGCTCATTAATCGTAAAGAAGTTGTGTTCCATCACGACAATGCAAGATCACAAACAAATTTGACCAGAGAAATATTTAATCACTTTGATACGAATTATATACCATTCAGAAATATTAAAAAAATAACTGAATTTGCATTATGCTTGATAGGCACCGAAGTACAAAAAAAAAGTAATGATATATATATAAACAGAATTTGTTGTTGATACAAAAGAAAATACTTGGAACAAACAAAAATTCTACCGTTGTTAGGTGGAGAGAAATATTTAATCACTTTGATACGAATTATATACCATTCAGAAATATTAAAAAAATTGAATGACCTTTGTAATTACTTTAAGAATGACCTTTTCGGTGCCTATCAAGCATAATGAATTTGCATTATGCTTGATAGGCACCGAAGTACAAAAAAAATGGTGATGACGTCAGAAATCGCTCGCAGCTCGAAATTCGCGTCTGCATGGCCGTAGCCTTAATGTGATAAACAGAATTTGTTGTTGATACAAAAGAAAATACTTGGAACAAACAAAAATTCTACCGTTGTTAGGTGGAGAGAAATATTTAATCACTTTGATACGAATTATATACCATTCAGAAATATTAAAAAAATTGAATGACCTTTGTAATTACTTTAAGAATGACCTTTTCGGTGCCTATCAAGCATAATGAATTTGCATTATGCTTGATAGGCACCGAAGTACAAAAAAAATTTTTTTTTCAGTAGCGAATAAATTTTTTTGATCTCAGAAAAAACGCAGCTGAGCCTAGAAACATTGAAAAAAATATATTAGATGTTAAGTGCAATTTTTCCAATTCCTATGAAAAATTTTATTAAAATATTCAAGTAATGAACATTTTTTAAAAAATTAACTTTTGCGAAAAAATATATATAAATAACGTAATTATTTATTTATTATTATTCGTTATATTGAAAGTTGTATAGGTCGTTTCAAATATCTTGGCCGACTTCTGCGCGTAACGAAAGATGCGTGGGGCTCTGAAAAACGCGTAGAAATCACAAAATATTACCAACTAGTAGAAACAAACTAAAAGTGGACTGCAAGGAACAATACAGTTAACAAAACAACCTTTTCCCAACCCTTTTATGAAGCAATGAATTCGTCTTGTTATTGCGCATGTCTTTTCCCTCGGCCAAGATATTTGAAACGACCTATATCTATATAATATTTTTGATATTTTTTGTATTGAGAGTAATTTTCTGTAATTACTTTAAGAATGACCTTTTTATTAATTTATCAGAAATATATGCTTTTTGTAATTTTTATATTAATAAACGCATAAAAAGATAGATCCAAGACATTTTACTGACGAGCAAACTAAATAAACTAAGAAAATGGCGTCCTCACGAACGTGGTAAGCATTTTTTTTTTTTTTTTTGACGTCCCGCATTCAAACAAAGCATCTGGTCACTTTAGTTTTAACGAAATATTAGTTATAACGAAATGAGGAAACGGTCCCACGGATTTTGTTATAACGGAATTTTATTTGTATTTTAAATATTGCCGATAAAACTATAGTGTAGCCTCTGTCAATGATAATGGAAATTACACTCCCTTCCAGTCATTTACGGAAAGTTTGCAGCAAGAAAAAGGTTCGGGTCACGAAAGTGAACAGATATTTCATTAAAGAAGAAAATTGTTTCACGAATGCGTGCGACCGCTGCGCGAAATGGAGAAGTGCTTCCACCTTTCTGACGACCCGTTGCAGATGTCAATTTTACATTTTCAGCCTATATAATCCGTAATATGGCACTCTATTTTAACAACGACAGCTGTAATATACGATACTACGTATACAAGCAAGATATCATGGACGTATTTTTGAACATCGCCAAGCATACTGTCACAGATATCAAAAACGGCAGCAAATTGTTTCACGATAGCACGCGATCGTTGCGAGAAACCGAGGAGCGCTTCCGCCTTTCCGAGGACGCGTTGCAGAAAAGGGAGGGCAAATTTACATTTGCTAGACGTCCGTTGCACTACAATGTGCGCACATTTCTCTTTTGCAAATACAAATTGCAAACGTTACACGCAATGTAATAACAACACACATTTGCCTTCTTTTACAGTATGCTTTACTGAAACGGTATTTTTCCGAAAACATGAAAACGTACACAATAATATGTTTAGACAGACAACAAAATGCATGTAATTACATGTCAGAAGTAAACGTACGCAGGCAAAATATGCTGGAGAAATTTGCGAATATAATTATGAAAACGCTTGCCTGTTATATGCTTTTTGTACATACTCCCTCATGTGCTGGTAAAAATTCTCAAAGTTAAGGTCGGAGTTCATCGCTGCAAAAATAGAATCGACACATGAAATCAATTGACTAGTTGTGGTCGGTTTCGGCGAAACTTTGTGCAGTCTACTTTTGAATGCGGAGAAACATTCCTCGATAGGGTTCAATTGAGGAGAATAGGGCGGTAAAAATTTATATCTTATTTCTTCTTCTTCCAGGAATGCTGTAACGTTTTGGGAATGATGGAATTTAGCGTCATCCATAATAAGATACGAATTAGGAAACGTTTGGATAATATCATAGCTGCATTGGCGCAAGAATTCCAGAAAGGAATTAGCATTATATGCGCCTAATATAGATCTATATTTGAAAATCCCAACATTGGATAGAATAGCAATTATGCTTATGTTTCGGCCTCTGTTGGCTGGACACATAACAACTGGGCGAATTCCTTCAGGAGAGTAGCAGTAACGCCTGTGTGTGCGCAGATTAATGCCGGTTTCGTCTAGATATAACAGACAACCATTAGCGATGTTTATTATTACACGTGCAAAACAGGCTCTCTCATCCACAACACGTGGCTCGGTGGACTCAACCTGTATCCTTTTGAGACGTTTACGTGTAAGCTTTGCCTCTTTTAGGTATCTGCATATACTTGCTTTGCTTCTGAATATCTGCTTTTCTTCTAATTTCTTTTGTATTCCTTCAAGTGTCAAGGAGTTATCAGACTGAACAATTTCGTTTAGATAAGCATATATGTGGTCTTTGCTTGTCCTATGCCTTCCTTTCGCCTTCACGAAATCTTCCTCTCTAATTTCGTCTATATTCCCACCGCATTCCTCGAATTTTTGTATATTTTTATACACAACACTTTTGCTGACGTTTAATTTTCTCGCAATTTCTTTCGGTTTCTCGTCATTCAAGTACAACGTTATAATAACTTTAATTTTCTCAAATGAGACTACTGATTTCCTTGCATATGTAACCGTCGCCTCAGAATCGACGCTTGAAACAGACGACATCGTTACCAATGATATGTTCAACACAACTAATTCCTCGCCTTCATCGTGGAAAGCTGCCTCTTTTATACCTCACGGTAGCTAATCGCGCGTGTATGCAAATTTGGCTATTTAGCAAGAGGCAATGACATACTAGGTATCTGGAACTAAGTATATTACATTGCGTGTAACGTTTGCAATTTGTATTTGCAAAAGAGAAATGTGCGCACATTGTAGTGCAACGGACGTCTAGCAAATGTAAATTTGCCCTCCCTTTTCTGCAACGCGTCCTCGGAAAGGCGGAAGCGCTCCTCGGTTTCTCGCAACGATCGCGCGCTATCGTGAAACAATTTGCTGCCGTTTTTGATATCTGTGACAGTATGCTTGGCGATGTTCAAAAATACGTCCATGATATCTTGCCTGTATACGTGGTATCGTATATTACAGCTGTCGTTGTTAAAATAGAGTGCCATATTACGGATTATACAGGCTGAAAATGTAAAATTGACGTCTGCAACGGGTCGTCGGAAAGGTGGAAGCGCTTCTCCATTTCGCGCAACGGTCGCACGCATTCGTGAAACAATTTTCTTCTTTAATAAAATGTCTGTTCGCTTTCGTGACCCGAACCTTTTTCTTGCTGCAAACTTTCCGTAAATGTGTGGGAGTGTAATCTTCTACAAATTAAATTATTGTTTTATTATGATTAGTGATGAAAGTGAAGGTTCTTCGGTTTATTTTCAGTATTAAACATGATATAACAGGTTTCATATAATTTCACACAAGGATTTTGATTTCACAATACACATGACAAGTAACACGCTACTGTTATTATATTTATTCAACATTGTTAAACCCGTTGCAACTAAGTAAGATATAAAAGTAGATGTTGGTGATAAGTGAATGATTTTCATACTTTTTAATAAGTTAAGAATTCAATTTAACTATTAAGCAAAATATCTTTATTATTAACGCAAGTATGTTTTTAAATAAGAAAATATTTTTATAAAAATTACTTGTAGAATTTCCAGAAAATTTCATACAAAAAGAAATCATTAAAGTACAGTACTCAAACTATGATCTTCCGGTTTGTTACGTAAGAGCTACGATAGGCTCTCTGACGTCATTTTGATTGACATTTAGTGGGCGTAATTAAACAAGCGCCACCGAAAGCAGTTCACAGAGCATTTGATATTATTGGCTAAAAATGCATCACGTGATCATAGAAGAGTTTCCATAGCAGGTATAGGAAGCTTGGTCTCTGTTCCTTATACTCTGTGTACGAGAGTGTCCTACTGTCTCAAGTAATCTGCGAGTCCTCAAGTCTTCTAATTATTTCTTTTTGTATGTACAGATATATAGAAAATTGGATAGATGCAAGTCCTATAGACTAATTTTAGTTTGAATATGAATTTCTCCATGCAACCAAATACTGTATTCCGATTCCAACACAGTTTTGGCACGAATTTTCCTTCAGCGGTACAACGACAACATAGAAAATTGGATAGATGCAAGTCCTATAGACTAATTTTAGTTTGAATATGAATTTCTCCATACAACCAAATACTGTATTCCGATTCCAACACAGTTTTGGCAAGAATTTTCCTTCAGCGGTACAACGACAACACAGATACGACAACAATTATTTCTTTCGATTATTTTAATTTTCTTTGGTAACAATTAAAATTAATACTTCCGGAAATGTGAGAGATCTTTTCGATAGAGACATTTTTCGTTTCTATTAATTCAGTTGTATGGTAGGAAGTTTTCATCGCTTTTAATATATAACACATTGAAGTTCGACCACTTTGTAGTCAGTAGGTCCCTGAAGGAATCGGCATTAAGAAATAAGCAGAAATACGACGAGAATAGATTTTGCTTCTGACATATAGATTTGATTTACATAAGAATTCGGACTATAGGATGAAACAATGAATTCTGATTCTTATAAAGTGCTTTAGAGAAATTTCTACAGATTACTTGCCTCTCTTTTGTATAGTAGAATTTAGAAAGAATAGTTTTTACGAAAATAATGGTAACATTAATATTGAACGATTATTTAAACGTCTAATGTAAGTAGGAGATTTGTGTTAGATATAACTTGTAATCGTATAAAAACGATTTGGCGAATTCTGTGTGAGAAAAATGGCCGCCGTTAAGCTTGTCTGGATTCTCTTCGTCTGTGTGACGGAGACAACTTTAGTTTATACTTGCGACCGAAACTTCCTGTTTCGAAACAACTGCTACGCATTATAAATGAGTCTACTAAAAACGCATATTGGTTTTGAAATTATGAAGATCGAGCGGAAAGATTAGTCTGCTTGCAATGAAAGAGTAAACTTCGGTAAAAAATAATTATTAAATTCTCAACGAAGAAGCGTTTCAATAAATATTATAAGCCGGGCCGCCGAGGGGGGGTGACATCCATGACTTTTGTCACGGGCCCGGCATCGAAAACGGTCCGACCGTCGGACCTGAAGTGACAATAGTTCACAGGCTGCCGACAGACCACCTAAAGCAGTCATACCAAAATAAACTTTTTCATAAATAACATGTAATGTGTGGAATTTTGAATTTATTGTTGCTTTTTTTAATAAATGCTTAATGTTTATGCATTATGGCTTTTTATTAAACCAAAGTGATGCACTTTAAGTGGGGCCCGGACCACAGACTTCTCACTGGATCGAAAATTTCTCTCGGCGGCCCTGATTATAAGGCATAGTTTATGTTCTCCTAGGAGAAATTTAGTGCATTCTTTGATAATATAGAACAAAGCTACCTGCGTTATTTACCAGTTGATTGATGTTCTGCTTCGAATGGAACTCTGAATCTATCTGGCATGACGCTAAAGTTTTAAAACAGTATAAATTCTTGAAGAGAAGCCGATTTCCTATTTGTTGTATATATAACATGCAGATAACATCCAGAAATTTAGATTTAATAAGATATTTTTGAAAATAATTCTAAAATCTGTGTAACAATATTTTGGTAGCATTGTTGGGTTAAACAAATTGTCATTAATTGTTAAATGAAAATTCGAGAAGCATTTGAGAATTTTTCAAAACATACATTAGACGTTTAAATCACCGAAAGTAGTAATTTTGTTTTATATTTAAGCGGAGGGCCCCAAGATGTATTAAAACGATTTGGGCGAATACTGCTTGAGAAAAATGGCTATCGTTAAGTTTTAGTGGATTCTCGTCGTCTCTGTGTCGATGACAACTTTAATTTATCCATTTGCTCAATAAACTCCCGTTTCGATACTAAAAATGGCTACCGTTAAGTTTTAGTGGATTCTCGTCGTCTCTGTGTCGATGACAACTTTATCTATTTGCTCAATGAACTCCCGTTTCGATACAACTGCTATACATGATAAATGTGTCTACTAACAAGACTATAGTGGCTTTGAAATTATAAAGATCGACCGAAAAGTTTAGTCTTTGCAACGAATGAGTAAACTTCGGAAACCCTTATATTAAATGCTCAAGAAAACCGTTTTAATATCCTTAGGCATAATTTCTTTTAAGAAGTGTGGTGTGCACTCTGTATTTATAGAGAATCTAAAGATATCTGCGTTATTTATCAGTTAGTTGAAGTGATATTTTACTTTGAAAGGAACTCTGAATCTATATCCGGCATGGAGTAAAAATTTATATTTTAAAACAATATAAACTGATGAAGAGAAATCGATTTCCTGTTTCTGATACGTATAACATTCAGATAAGAAAGCACTTCGGATTTAATAAAATATTTTTAAAAACATTCGAAAATCTATATAACTATCATGGAATCATTGTTGAATTAAACAGATTGTCAATAATGGTTAATGGAAAATTCGAGAAGGATTTGAGAATTTGGTGATTTAAATGTCTAATGTAAGTAGGTGATCTGCTTTATATCTAAGGGGGAGGGTTCTAATTCGTATTAAAACAATTCGGGCGAATATTGCGTAAGAAAAATGGCCGATCCTCTTTGTTACTGTTGTTGATCCGATCCTCTTTGTTACTGTTTCGACGAGAAGGATTTGAGAATTTGGTGATTTAAATGTCTAATGTAAGTAGGTGATCTGCTTTGTATCTAAGGGGGAGGGTTCTAATTCGTATTAATACAATTCGGGCGAATATTGCGTAAGAAAAATGGCCGCCGTTGTTTGTCCGATCCTCTTTGTTACTGTTTGAGACAACTTGTTTATTCTTGTAGTCGATAAACTCGAGTTTGCATATCATTACTATCTATTATAAATGTCTCTCCTAATAGTGGCTTTGAAATTACAGGATGGAGCGAAAAAATTAGACAGTTTGCCCCGAACTTAGGTTAATCTAATCATATTACATCCTCAAGAAAGAAGCGTTTTATTAAATATTGTAAGGCATAATTTGTCCTCCAAGAAGAAATGTGGTGTTCACTGTGTGGTTAACGCAGTCATATTTAGATTCTATTTATCAGTTAGTTGAAATATTCTATGCCGAAAGGAACAACGAATCTGTATCCGACATGAAATTTGACCTCATCAGTAGTGGTGCATTCAATCGTTTGGGAATTATAGTGAATTATATAAAAGAGTAACAGAGTTAAAGTATAATTATCTTTGTCTATACATACTTTATAATTACGAAATTTCATATTTTTAAAACAAAAAAACATCGAATATAACATCAAAATCAATAAAATACCATGCTAATATAAGTAAGCCTAAATAGGCTTAACTATATAATATAATTCGAATGCCAAGCATTTATAATAACTAATATTCAGAGATTATAACATATTTGCTGTTATATAAACAAGTAGCAGTTTATGCACGTTCAGAATTGTTTATTATTATTATTTTTAATTGTTGAAAAATTATTAATTTTAAATTACACTCATAAGATAATCTAAACTTTCAATGATTGTCATGAAAAATCTATGAAGTAGGGCTTATTTATGGCCAGAGTATACATTAAGTTCCCAGCATTTATGTTTATTTACAAATAGAAAATTCTGAAATAGTGTATTAATTCAACGTTATCACGTGTGAAAAACCTTTAATGATATAGGAAAAAATCTAGACAGTGTGTCTTGACTTAAACAACCAGCAGATCTTCTAAGTCCAATCTGTTTCTATCTATCAAGCCAATCAATAAATTTGGATAAAAATTCTAATGTTACAATTTTTAGTTAAAGGATTTTGAAAATCATCTTTAATCTTTGTTCTTTGAGCGGTGTTTTCACATTGACAATATGCCACCAGATTAAAATAATTTTTAAAAATTGAATAGTGCCTTGATAAAATGGAAAGTTATGCATTAGACCCATCATAGATAAAGTTGATGTCACATGTTCATTAAATATCTGTTGGACGAAATGTACATTTTGTCGTTCAGGGGATCTAAAATTTAGTGCTTTTAACGTTAGTCCATAGCCATGCTTTATTAGTTTGTCTGATTCAAGTGCATATAATTTTTTTAAACATGCAAATGAAGCAACTTGGACTTCATTTTTAGCATCAAATGATGTAAAATAAAATGATGTAAAATAAAATGTCTGAAATGCAATGGTTTGATTGATCCAGTCAGGGCCGCCAAGAGGGGGGTGACAGTTGAGACTTTTGTCACGGGCCCGGCATTGAAGAGGGCCCAACCGTCGAGTCGGTGTGTCACATAATAATATCCAATAGTTCGCAAGCCACCGCCAGAGTGCACTGTCTACCATCCAAAGCAGTTGTGCCAACTATTTTATATATAACACTAATAAATACAAAATTACTTATCAAGCAGTTCAAAAGATCAATTTTAGGATGGACGGCCGCGGTAGGAGCGTGCTGTGCCTAGTGTATCCAAGTTTGGTTCCCAGGTTTCATACTTCCAAATTTTTTCAGAACGGATCTGTATCTACCTGTTGAACCACATCCTTCACCTGACGGCTAATGTCACCAGAGCTATAGGTAACACACAGTTGGCACTGGAATAACCTATCGCTTAGTACCAACTTGATGGAAAGCTGCGTTTTTTTTTTGTCAACAGATGACGCCACTTTCCACTCAGTAAGAGTACTAAGTGGCGGGGCGAAACAAGCCCTTCCACAGGCTGCCCACCCCTGCGGAGGGGGTCAGTCGGATTGTGGAGGACGGGGATCGACGGGCCGGGCCCGGACCCCATGATAAATATTTTCAAGGGGTGGGACCCGAGACTCGAACCCGGGTCCTCCAGAGTAGAAAGCCGAAGCGTTTCCACGCGGCCAATCCGGCCGACTGATTTTTTGTGTGGTGTAACAACCTATATTTTTTGTGTTACACCACACAAAAAATATAGGTTGGTAGGCACTGGAATAACCTATAGCTTAGATCCAACTTGGTGGAAAGCTGTGTTACACCACATACAAAAAAATATAGGTTAGTTAGGTTACTGAATCGATGAAAGATTTTTATTAAACTAAAGTGATGCACTTTTTTAAGTGGGGCCCGGACCACAGACTTGTCACGGGCCCGAAAATTTCTCTCGGCGGCCCTGGATCCAGTTATTTCTGATACATTTAAAAATGTGCACTGGATCTATAATGAAAAAATAGATCGTGAAGAATCAGCATGATTTGGATACATCAATACTCAACTTTGATGAAGTAAAATATGACAATAATGCCATAAAAAAAAGGTATGTCAGTTACCATCCCAGAAACATTAATGGGAATGGAAAAAATTGTCTATATTTTTTTTAAAGCTTCATGCAGTGTTTCAGCTGTGATGGTTTTTACTGGGAGTACAGTATGTGAACTACATCTTTAAATGGTGAAAGTATACTTTGAATCATGAAAACACGAGCACTTGTTGCCACATCATAACTTATGTGAAAATCCAACAAGTGACCCTCCTTTATAATTTAAAAAAGGGCCTTAAAATATATTTCATCAACATCAATATCACTGCTTTTTCTTCAGCTGTGTATAGTAATCTTTGGAATACGACAGAAAACTGCTATCTATCTTTTCTAAAGATAGTTTTAAATACATAAATATGCAATCTGTGAATGGTGCTTGGATGGGGAAGAAAAAATTGGTTTCAATTTTGGACAAATTTGTAGCATGTGGTGATATAGAAAAAAGTGATGACATAATAAGAGTTTCAGTAGAATATCTGATAGCATTCTTTTACAAGTTGAATATGCAAGTTGCAGAATTACTTTTTGGCAAAATGTTGCCACAGAAACGTTTTCGGAGAAATACTGACAAGTGAGCCACAAAAGGTATAAATACTTTGAAATAATAAATAAACCGAAAGCATTTCGAATATTAATTAAATGACGATAAAAATGTCTTACGTGACGAATATAAGCACTAAATCAATATTGCCAGATGGATTGTTTGATTTTCCTAATGCAAAACTAAAAAATTAAATTAAGATTAAGAATTTTTTAAACTCATTTCACCAAACTGATTACTATCATTCAAGTTACAAGTAAAAACCTCTACGTTTAACTTTAGCCATCTTGAACGACTAAAATTTTAGCATCAATATATCAATGAATTTTAGATGATTAAGCCAAAATGTAAACCTTTCAGTTGAACATCTTTTACTCAATCCACTCGGTCGACCGACCAAAAGTCGCCTAATGTAAAATATGATAACATTTAAAACGTTGAGACTTCTATAATCCGAGTAATTATTATATGGAATTTTTTTTATTAATGAAAAACGATCTGAAACATTAATAAAATAATGAAAACGGATGATTTTGTAACAGATTTTCATGAAATTTCTTATAATAATTTCCAAAGTTAAGATAATATAATAAGGAAATTAACTTTAAACTTAGGAAATTATTCGTGGTTGAATTTGCGTTACATGGGTGATTTTTGCCGGTGCTGAACCACCTTATTTCTTTAACTGAATTTTTGCACGGCATCCTCTGAAAACTTTATAAAAGTTTCAGCAAAACTTAAGAGCTTGGAGCAGGGATCCCTAGGTTACTTGACATGGACCAATTATCTTTGATAGTATAGATTGTATTATATACTACGTATAATGCAATCTTAATTTAATTCAGTAGATCATAAATTTGATATTATTTGCATCAGCATTGATTCTTTTTGTGAAATTATTTTTAAGCGGGTAGAGAAACACATTAGATGCTTATATCTTTCCATGAAAATTACATAAAATTTCTTCTAAATCTACTTTGTGTTATGTAAATAATCGACATTAAAAAGGCCACAATTAAACTTTGAAAATAGCTAGAATTAACTATTGTTACTTTTAAAAATAGCTATATTTATAGCTAACCGCTAGATGACATTTTTATCAGCTAGATATAATAAAAATCCACTAGATCTAGCTACAAAATAGCTAAATTGAAACCCTAAGTAGCAGCATGGTAGCAATGATGACGTAGGGAACGAGGCTAACAAACTAGGTCACGTATGCAAATGAGGCTGAATGGCCAACCTTACTCTATTAACCTTGGATTTTGAGGCATGCCTTCTCGTGCGCCTAGTTGCATGAAAAGTTGCAACAAGACGCATGCAATACTAAAAACTTAGCTTTATGCTGATTCTAAAGGATTAGCTACAGAAGCTTTAGTATTTATGATTGTATCATTAAAATGGTAATTTTGAGTGCTCTATAACTGATATCTTATTTAAAAAAAAATAAGTCATTCTCCAGGCACAAATTACAAAAAGTGTGTTTGGAAAAGTTGAATGAGATAGGAATTACCACACATTCTCTCATTTGCGATGGTGCAGTTGTAAATATCCAGACTTTAAAGCAATTTATGTATGGAAAATCTTGACATTTAAATCATATAAACATCCTGTGAACTGGATCTAAAAACATTGTTCCATGTCACATGTTGAAACTGGCAAACACTATCAGATAAAACGATAAAAGCTTCAGAAATAGGTGATGTTAAATGGGAATATATAGGATATGTAATAAAACATTTCTTTTAGCCAGAAAATTAGATTAAAACAATAATAAGTTTTGAAGATTTGCATGAAATTCAATTAAGGAAAACAACATATGCTAAAAATCAGATTACGTTCTCACGCAAAAAGATTAATATTGCAGATGCTGGGGAATGCAGCATGTTAGACAAACTGAGTAAAACTATTGTTTAAAAATGTATAAAGCATATAATAAAGTTTAAACTTCATAAATTAATATCAAATAATAAATAGCCTATCCTTATTGTTTATTTTAAACGGATAGGCTATTGTTTGATCTCTCGTTTTATTATAATCTTTGTCAAAACAATTTTTTTTTTATTCCCTTGTACTTTTTCATAAGTTAACACTTTCTTTAAACATAACATTTATCAAATACGTAATATTTTTTTTTTTGTTTTTATTTTGACAATTCACCATCGATGGCCTTAATGTTTCGAGGACGGAAAATAGATTTAAGCGATTAGGAAAAAGCGAAAATTGGAGTATTTTGAAAACTTCATTCGAATTATCGAAAACGTGTATTTATAAATATTATAATAAAAAAATGGTTTATACCCCATATTTGGGTACTACACCTTTTTATTAACTATTAGGATCTGTTCACCACAATTTTTTAAATAAATGGGCTATATCTGGTCAGCAAAATAGTCAATTTGCTCTAGTTATGTCTATAAAAATAGCTAGAAATATTCAAATTTATAAAAATTTTATTATTAATAAAAACAAAAGTTTCTGTTTGATATTTTCTAAATCCAATAAAATTAGAAAATAAAATCATCATATGCATTTTATAAAATGGCATCAAAACAATACTGTATTTAAAATTAGAAGAAAATATATATACAATGCATATGATTAAAAATATTTTTAAATATATATAACTATTCAAAGTACTCACCATTTGAAATAAGTTGAAATCGGCATAATCTTAAAGTTATTTTTAACATACTAAGAAACTTGCATCTACCAAAATAAAAAGAAAGTCTTTCATTCTTTTCTTTCTTTCAATTTCACTTAGAAAACTGTTAAGTTAAAGAAGCCAGAATAAAGATTTTATCATAATTTAGTCTATTGACATTTCACATTAAGTATTATTGATTATATTCAGAAAGCCCTACAAATGCAAATGTAGTAAAATTTACTACATCATCATCATTTTAAATATTTAATTATTATTAACAATATTTGATATTAAAATTTTTATATTGTTTTCTATTGAACTACAAATCCAGAAAAAATTTTGGAGCTAAAAAGTAAAATATCATTAAAAGCATATTTTATAATTACATTTCTATTAACATTAATATATTAATTATTAGATTCTCTGGCAGTTCCATCCTTCTATTCTAGATTAAAAAATAAATAATTTCCTATGATGTTTGGAGAGGCTATAATCCCCTTTAGCTCATGAATCTGACTGTTTCTATTATCTGTACTATACTATACATCAGCACTTAAACAAAGAAATAAAATGTTTAAATAATTTTTATATACAGAGTGATTCAAAAAGGTTGTGCCAAAATTTACAGACTTCTAGAAGATAAAATTCTGAGTAAAAAAGTCTAGTCATGTTTTTTGATTTGAGGATTCTGTTTAAAAGATATAACACGGGAAAATTGTGTGACATCATTTCCAGTTTAGTCAAAAATTAGTTTTAAAATATGTTTATTTGCATTTTTAAAATCATCTTTAAATTTTAACTACTTAAAATCTATTCTAAAAAATTTAATGCATCAAGAATAAATTTTGTTTATTAAATTAGCAACCAATTATTTAAATGAAATGTAATTATTTTACAAATGCAGCATTCATTTTTGAACAGCAATTTAACATTTGAAAATGATTATGTTTGAAAATGAATGCTGCATTTGTAAAACAATTGTTTCATCCTGATCTAAATAATCAGTTGCTAATTTAAAAAACAAAATCTATTCTCAATGCTCTAAATTTTTTAGGATAGTTTTTAAGTAATTAAAATTTATAGATGATTTTAAAAATGCAAATTAACATATTTTAACTATTACAATTACACTGCAATAACATATTTTAAAAACAATTTTGACTGAACTGGAAATGATGTCACAAAACTTTCAAGCATTATATCTTTTAAATGAAGCCTCAAATCAAAAAACACAACTAGATTTTTTACTTGGAATTTTATCCTTTACAAGTCTGTAAATTTTGGCACAACCTGTTTGAATCACCCTATATATAGTGGGAACTACCACGCAGATACAAAAAATTATAAAATACAGTGAAACCCTCGCGTGCGTTCCCGTATCGTACGACTTTCCCGCTTTAAACGTCTATTTTCGGAAGTCCGAGCATTTTCTTATACATGCAATGTAAAACTTTCCCTTTACTTGTTTGCAATGTAAAACTTTCCCTCTTCCTACGTTTTAATTATATAACTTTTTTATTATGACGTCATCAGAGTTTCCGGCTTCGTGTGACCTTTTTTATATGACGTCATCAGAGTTTCCGGTTTCGTGCGTTTTCCCGGCTCGTTCGGGGTTTCACTGTATATAGTTGACTCCCCCATATAATGCAGGAGATATACTCTGCATTATAGGAAACTGAATTATAAAATCACATGGGATAAAACACAAATCTTGTGTAAAGATGTTATATTTTAAAATGTTTAGCTGTTAGCAATTGTAACAAAATTAAAAATTGTTTCAAATGAATCGCATTGTAACTTTATTTTACTTACAGCTCTCTACAGGATGAATTTCTTTATTCTAAAACGTTTTCAACCTTTCTTTGAGGTCCTCTTCAGTACTTCGTTAAGATATTCTTTTTTGGAACAATTTTTAAATCTTTTAATTTTTTTAGAACACGGACTCTTGAAAATTATGTCATCGATTTTTCTTTTTTTAAAAAATTTTTTACATATTTTTAACGTCAAGTCATCTGTGTAAACAATCTTTTTGTGCATTTTTTTTTCATATATACAAACATTGGTCACATGTTTCTTTGCACATGTCCGACGATTCGTACACAGTTTTTATTACATTGTTATGTTATTTTTACATATTAAATTTTGCGCACCATCGCCATGACATTGGGAGATTTTTTGGATCATTGTCATTAATAATGCTTGTGTTTAGCTTTCTTCTTTCCATCTCCAATGCTTCTGCTGTGCTAGCACCGATGTTGTTCGGAACATTCTTTATAATCTTGGCTTTCTCCCACTCGATAACAATGTCCTCTTCGTATGCTTTGGCAGCAAGGGCAGTATTGATGAATCTCATTGATAAATGATAACCAAAATTGTAATAAAAAAAACCAAACAATGTTTATTACATTTTCATAACAACCTTAACAATTTTTCTGTTGTTATACAAATTTATATTATATGGGCATCACATTATATATATATATATATATATATATCTGTGATTTAATAATTGAAATAAAATTTATAAATAATTTATCCGAAGAAAAAGATCTGCTTTGGCCCAAGATTGAACCGGGGTCCTTCAGGCTAATGTACTGATATCCTAACTACTAGACCAGTGAAATCATCTGACAGAATGGCACATTTTCTATCAATAGGTCTGTTATCAATGATTCTAAAATTCATTATATTAATATCTGAAGAATCAATTTGTCAGCTGGCCTTGGTGATCTATCAGTTATTACATTCAAACCTCGATAAGATTCCCCAGTTAAGCTGCCAGCCTTGCTGACTGCCAAGAAATTTCGCAGAATGAATCTTCCTTATGTTAATTATTGAGCTATTATTATTATTATTACCGTTGTCTTTTAATATAATTTTCATTTTTTTTGTTCATTTTATCTAACAGTACAGTATTGTTTTTGGCCGTATAACGAAATATTGTGGGCCGTAAATCAAAAATGTGCCATAATTAAAAAAGGCTGTTATAGCGAAATGCCAAATAAAGAGCGGCCATATAGCGAGGTATGGGTGTATTTGATATCAACCTCATTGGGTTACAATGATCACGTGACATGTTAGCTGGCTATCATTAGATTACTATGATCGTGTTCTGAGCAGTCTCATTGGATTGTAATGAGCACGCGATTCTTGCACATGACCATTATAACCCAAT
Organism: Olivierus martensii; assembly: GCA_000484575.1. Classification (NCBI taxonomy): domain Eukaryota; kingdom Metazoa; phylum Arthropoda; class Arachnida; order Scorpiones; family Buthidae; genus Olivierus; species Olivierus martensii. The sequence continues at coordinate 452 of AYEL01083118.1, read as the reverse complement.
GAGACTGCTTTTAATGGCGGATATCAAGTATGTCTGTATATTATTTTGTTAAATTATTGAACTTAAGATTTCATATTAAAAAGGTTTTTAAAATCTTTCTTATTTCGGTAAAATTATTGAACTTAAGATTTCATATTAAAAAGTTTTTAAGGTAATTATTGAACTTCAGATTTCATATTAAAAGGTTTTAAGGTTTTTTTTTTAAATCTTTCACTAATTTTCTATTGATTATAGCTTACATTACTTTATTTAACTTAATATATTTAAGTTAAACTTTGATTAGGCTTACAAGGGGAGGACACAGCTGACCCCCCACCGATTTTGATCCGCTTAAGTATGGTGAAAATACATCAAAAATGAGTGAATACGTGTCCGAGCTTTTCATTGAATAGGGCCTTCTAATAGTATTTTTTAACACTTGAAAAATCGAACTTTTGATAATTCAGCTTAAA